>PVJX010013090.1:0-48376 GCA_004027295.1 Dolichotis patagonum | reverse complement strand
AAGTGGTTAGTTTCTTTTCTCTTACAACTTTTAATACTTGTGAAGAAGACAATAGGGAAAGAAAGAAGACATAGAAACAAGAACAGAACTAAACAAATAAAATACTAGAAACAAATGTTCTCACTCATATTAAAACTAGAGTTTCAAGAAAAAGTGAAAAAATAGAAAAATAAAAACTGTAAAGATTTTAAAAATTAAATAAAATAGCAAAGAAAAGAAAAGCAGAAAAAATATTTGCTTCAGGGCATGTTTCTGCTGTCACTGGTAGACAGAAGGGGCAGACAGAGCCTAGATCCATGTTGATTGATCCCAGCAAGCCAGTGGTAGAACTATGGCAGTGGTGGATAATCTCAGCAAACCTGGGCTTTCACTTCCACTGAAGTTCAGGCTTTTTCTGTTTTCTGATCATCAGGCTAGGACTCCTGCAGCACTCCAAGTTACTTGTCAGTTTTAACTCCAGTCCCTGCCCTACCGCTGGCTAAAACTTGGTTATACCTCACTCTGGAATTTAGAACCACTAGATGGAGCCATCCTGCAGATGCTCTGAGTTCCAGCTTCTCCTGGCTCCTTTCCAAAATGGCTACCTGCCAATTGTCCTCTTCTGGGGGAAGCATCTGAATACAAATAACCCACTAGCCATTGCAGTCCCTAGCATCCACTCTGTTCCACTGGTGTCTTTCTCTGTGGAAGTCTCTGGGGTTACCAGTAGTCATTGTGCCTCTGCAGATTAGAGCTGTCCCTCCTATGCCACAAACTGGAGCTCAGGTTGAAAGTGACACTTGCCACCTCCCTCCTCTGTGTTGTGGTACCTCTTTTTACTCTCGCTATGGGCTCTAATTCTCAGTCTAGATCGTTGTAGGGCCCTAGGGAGACACTTCTCTTCTCTTTCTCTTCCTCATGTTGCTGTTATTCCAGCATCTGGATTCCAAATATTGAAGAAATTGTTTCTCTGCTTCTCATCATTCTGCCATCTTTCTGAAAATCTCTGTTTCATTTTTATTTTAATTTAGTATATGGTGGGAGGTAAGGGTCCAGTTTCATTGTTCTATAAACAGATAACTAGTTGCGCCAATGCTACTTGTTGAATAGGCTACCTTTCCTCCAAATGTGCTTTTGGACTGTTTATCAAAGATTAAATAATTGAAGGAGGTTTCTGTATCCTCAGGTCTGTTCCAGTGATCCATTTCCCTGTTTCTGTTTCAGTATCACATTTTTTTTTAAAAATTGCTATTGCTTTGTAGTATACAGTGAAGTCAGGTGTTGCTGTGCCACCTACTTTGCTCTTATTGTCCAGCACTACTTTATTATTTTGAGTCTCTTATGGTTTCAAATGAATTTTAGGATTGTTTTCTCTAGATCTGTAAAGTGTGCTGTTGGTATTTTGACTGGGACTACACTGAATCTGTGTAATAGTTTTAGAAGTGTGGCCATTTTGACAATATTTGTTCTGCCTTTCCAGGAGCAAGGGATATCATTCCATTTTCTGATGTTCTCTTCAATCTCCTTCTTCAGAGTGCTGTATTTTTCTTCATAGAGGTCTTTCACTTCTTTGGTTAGGTTAATTCCTAATATTTCATTTTTATTGAAACAAATGTGAATCATATGGTATTCATAATTTCCTTTTCATTCCATTCATTGTTGATGTACACAAATGCTAGTGATTTTTATGTGTCGAGCTTGTATCCTGCTATTTTGGTGAAGCTGGTTACTAATTCTAAAGTATTTTTTGGTAGAATTCTTTGGAACTTCCGTGTAGAGTATTATATCATTTACAAATAATGAAAATTAGAGTTCTGCCTTTCCTCTAAGTATCCTTTTCATTTCTTTTTCTTGTGCAATTGCTCTGGCTAATATTTTGAGTACCATGTTGGGCAGAAGAGATCATAGTGAGCCTCATTGTCTTGTTCCTGAATTTAGGGAGGAATGTTTTTAGCTTTTCATCATTTAGAATAATGCTGGCTATTTGTCATAAGTAGTATTTATCATACTCAGGCAAAGTCCTTCTCTACATGCTTTTTTAAAATTTTTATCATGAATGGATATTGGATTTTGTTGAAAACCTTTTCAGTATCTATTGATATGATCATGTGGTTTTTTTGCCTTGTTCGTGTTTAAGTGATGCATTACATTTATTGACATATATGTTGAACCTTGCACCTCTGATATAAAACTTACTTGATCATGATGTATCATTTTTTTGATAATGTGCTGCATTCTATTTGCTAATGTATTTGAGAATTTTTCCATCTATGTTCATTAAAGAGACTGGCCTACAAGTCTCTTTTTCAGTTGAGTATTTATCTAGTTTTAGAATTTAGGGTAATACTAACTTCCACAAATGAATTTGGGAGCACTTCATCCCTTTCAATTTCTTTGAAGAGTTGAGTATTATTGGCAATATAACATCCATAAATGTTTTGTAGAATTCAGCAATGAATCATCAGGTCCTGGATTTTAATCAGTAGATTTTATTTATTTATTTATTTATATCAGTAGATTTTATTTATTTATTTATTTATTTATTTATTTTAAAGAGAATAAAACCAAGCAAAATAAAACAGAATAAAGCCAAGCAAAACAAACCAGTGTAAGTGACACAGGACTTCAAAATAATAGGATATCAACAATAAACACCATAATGCCTCCTTCCATTTCAAAATAGCTGCAGATATCTTCAGAAACAGTAAAAATAAAAAAAACAGAATAGAACCAATAAAAACAAAATAATGAATGTAATACAGGACTTCAAAACAAGACAATAGTAAATTCAAAGTAGATTCTTTATAACTGAGTCAATGAAATTGCTTGTTTAATGAGTTGTTAAACATACTTATGTCTTCTTGAGTTATTTTTGGTGGTTTGCATGTGTCTAGAAATCTGTCCATTTCTTCAAAATTTACTAATTTCTTGAAATATAATTTTTCAAGGTAGTTAATATAGTCTGGGTTTCAATATTGTTGTGATTTCACCTTTTTCCCTTCTAATTTACATTGACGTGAGTCTTTTCTCTTTTGGGAAGTCTTGCTGAGGACTTACCTATTTCAATTACTGGTATGAAGAAACAGGTCTTTGATTCACTGATTTATGTTTACATACTTTTTAAATCTCAATTTCATTGATTTATGCTCTCATCTTTATAATTTCCTTCCTTAATTGTAGTTTGGGGCTGGTTTTTTGTTGTTTCTTAAGATCATAAAATTTCTTGTAAGGTTGTTTATTTGGGTTCGCTGTGTTTTCCTAATGTGACCACTGATTGTGACGGCTTTTCCTCTTAGAATTGCTTTCATAGTATCCCAGAAGTTTTGACAAGTTGTACCATCATTGTCATTAACTTCCAGAAACTTTTAAATTTCTTCTGTGACCCATTGGTTGTTAATAGAAGTATGTTGTTGATTTTACAGAACTTTGCCTCTTTCAAAATTTCTTCTGTCATTGATTTCTATTTTCATTGCACAGTGGTCTGACAATATACATGGGGTGATTCCAGTTCTTTTATATATGCTTAGTAGGCCTTATGTACTAGTATGTGATCTATTTTGGAAAAAGTACCATGTGCTACTAAAAAGAATCTATACTCTGTTGGAGAGGAGTGAATTTTTTTTATATATCCATTACTTCTATATATTTGAGTATGTGGTTCAGCTCTGAAATTTCTTTACCAGTTTTTTGTTTAGCTGATCTGTCACTTTGTGAAAGTGGGATGTTAAAATCCCCTACTATGGTTGTGTTAGTGTTTACTTGATCTTTTAATTTCAGCAGTTTTTGTTTTATGAAGCCAGTTGCCCCAGTATTCACTGCATATACTTATCAGTGTTATTGTCTCTTGTCAAATTGTTCCTTTAACCAGAACGTAGTGATGTTCTTTGTCTCTTCTAATTAGTTTTAACTTGAAGTTTAACATGTCTGATATTAGAATTGCTACCCCTGCTTGTTTTGGGGCTCCTGGTAAGTGAAATGTTGTTTTCTATCCCTTAATTTTTAGTTTATAAATATCTTTTTGGATTATATGAGTTTCTTGGATGCAGCAAACTGTTGGGTTCTGTTTTTTGATCCAGTCTACCAGTCTGTGTCTTTTGATTGAAGCTGTTAGCATTGAGAGATATTACTGAGATGTGTTAGTTATTTACTATCACTGCCTTCTTTGTCTGTGGTGTATTGTTTTTCTTTTCTTGATGTTTTTGTTGCTGCTTATCCATTGACCTCACTAGTTTCCTCTGTATTTTTAGCTGTGTCCAATTTGTTGTTTCTGTTGAGAATATTATTGAATATTTTCACTAGATCTAGTTTAGCACTTGTGTATCTTCAGAGCTTATCTCTCATGGAAATAGCTTATTTCTTCATCTATTTTGAAGTATACCTTTGCTGATTAATTTTGATTGGAAGTTATTTGTTGTTAGGGCTTGAATCCTTCACTCCAATCTCTTCTGGTCTTCTGAGTTTGTGCAGAGAAGTCTGCTGTGATTTTAACTGGTATATATTTATATGTGATCTCTTATTTTTCTCTGGCTGCCTTTGAAATTTTAGACTTTTTTGCTAGGTATCTGTGAATTTAATAAGGATATGCCTTGGTGAATTTCTTTTACCATAACTGTTTTCTGTTCTGTAAGAATCACTTGTATTTTAAACTCTTTGCTTAAAGTTGGGAAATTTTCTTTCATAATTTCTGTAAGCATGTTAGTGAGTTCATCTGTGCTATTTTCTAGATTTTCTCTAACTCAATAGTTTTCTTGTCATCTAGTAGCTGCTGGATATTCTTTTCTTGTTCTCTTATTTTCTTTTTAACTACTTTGAACTCTTTATCATGATTCATTATTTTGTCCTCAGTATTAGACATTTTGTCCTCCATATCAGACATTTTGTCTTCACATTGGTTATTACTGTAATGTATGAATTCTATTCTGTGTTTTATTTCAGTTATTTCTGTCTGACATGTTTTCAAGGATTCCATATCCTTGTCGAATCTGTCCTTCAAATTTTGAACGTTTTGGTTAGCTTGTCCAATTTTTTACCTATTTCCCTGAAATTCACTGTGGGAATTTTGAGTGTAATTGCTGTAAACTTGTTGCTCATTTCCTCTTTGAACTAATTTGTTTTCCTTATCCCTTTTAAGAACATTTCATAGATCTCTGTTACTTGATTCATTCTCTTTTCTCTTTGTGACCCCTTGCTCTACCTTGGAAGAGTTGAGGGGGTCAGAGAACTTGTATTTCCTTGTTTCTCCATCCTCCTATTTATATCTATATTTATTTGTGTGTATATGTGCATATAATATGTAAGTATATATGTATATGAATATATACATATATGAATATATAAATATATGAATATATATGATATGAATATATACATATATATCATATACATATATGTATATGATACATACATATATACTGCAGGTTGGGACTAGTAAAGTAAGGAGAGTTTGTGGCTTATATAGAGATTTTTAGTAGGATGTTGCATTCCCATGAAATAATTTTCAGGTTTCTATGTCTAGTGCTAGTATTTACTCATTTTATTATTTACTTTAAGTTATTTCAAATGTTTCTATATTTTGATAAAAGAATTTCTTCTACTTATAACAGTATCCACAGATTAAACCTTAAACTACTATGTGATAGTCCTTGCAATTACTCTTCACTGTTTTGTCTTCTCTGTGCACTCTTTGACTGTTTATTATTTGTTGTTGCTCTGCTGTGTGGTAGATGAGGTGGGATGGGGAGAATGGATGGTGTTTGGGTGAGTAGTATTAGGCAGTAAGGGAGAGGTCTGAAAGGGAGACTAGTGGTAAATTAGAATAAAAGATTGATGTCATTTTATTGAAGTATTTTAGTTCAGTTGAAGGCTTAGTATTCAATGTTTTCAGAGGATGTTTCATAGGGGCAAGGGTGTGATATGAGGGAAAAGAGGTTCACTTTGTGTTGAAGAAAACTATATGATTTCAGAACTTAGTTTTTTTTTCATAACTTATAGGGAGGACAATAATAAGCTAGTCAGGATATGGAAAAGTTAAAGGTTTAGGATGGGGAGGATCAAGGAATTATACTAATGCAGTAGGTCACTGTCAAAGAGCTAAGTGTGGTGAATTTAAAAGCTTGGGAGGTAGAGTTTACGTATTTGAGGAAAGAATAAAGATGTATGTTAATAATGTTGTCTAAGGGATTTGAGGTGAATAAACTAGACAAAGAGCTGAGATGAGGGAGAGGATCTAGAGTCCTGTTAAATCAGAACCAATGAAAGAATATACAAAAGTAATCACCTAATATATACAAGAATCTATAAAGAACATAACATAACTTTTTGCTACTAAATAACTCAAGAAACATACAAAAACTTAAACTAATACGATGTTCAATGGGAACAGAGATTAGATATTCCAATGAGACACTGCATATGTGATTCCCAATCAGCCTCTTTGCCCGAGAGTCTGAGTGCTCTCACCCCAATTACTTCTCTGATCTCTCCACTGCAAAACTGAAGTTAATTCAGACTCAGGACCTCTTTCTGCCAGGTTTCAGGTATTCTTACAGAGTCTGATCCAGTCCAAGTTCTCGGGTTAGGATGGCTTGCTGTCCCTCTCCCTGGGTTTGATGGTGGATTCAGCAGGCAAATTCAGTGGTACTAAATTGTTCAGTGAGTCAGGATTATTCCTATGCAATCAATTCAACTACAACACTAACAGGCTAATCCATTACAGTGGTATCTATAAGAGGTAGTTGGGAAATAACATTCATTAGGACCATGTTTTGGGTCTCCCTTTACCAGTGGAAACAGTGCCAATTGAGCCTTCAATACACTTGTAACCTAGGCTGAAACTGGCATCTGACTACAGGAACCAAGCTTGTGATCACCAAGCTGTCTTTCAGTGAGTACCCCCACCCCAAAAATCTGCTCTCCAACTGCCAGAAGCCTCCTGTGACTGTCCTTCCCTCATGGGCAGTGTGAAACCACCAAGGGGCTGTTCTCAGGCTGAGGTTCAGACATCCAGCCCTTCCCCACAATGGTGTCACTGCTAGCTCTTGCTCCACAGGACTGTGTCCTCTGGTGCTTGTACCACAGTCACTCAACAACTGTTAATCTGGAGGACCACTATGGAAGCAGCGTCTCCATCCTTTCTACTCTAGCTACATAAGATTCTCATGGTTCTGATCAGTTCTCCATGAGTGGAACAGTTACTAGTTTCACTTTGCCTCTCAGCTCATGGTTTCTCTTCTGTGGCAGGGGCCACCTCTTCCATAGCACTGAATCCACATTTTCTTCTCTTTCTGTTCCCTCTTGTTTCCTGTGTACCCTCCCCTCACTTAAGTTCCTCCTCAAGCCACTGACCCTCCACAGTCTAGATGCTTTGTCCTGCAGAAGCCAAACTGCAGGCACTCACTGCTCACCATCTTGTCTCTCCTTCCTGCCATTTTTTGAATCAGTTCTGGAAGTCTGCTTTCATGAGTGTCTGCACTGTCACAGTTGTGATGTTCTAAACTGATTCAAAACTTTACCTCTCATGATCATTTTGACTTTGGGAAAGAGTCAAAGGTCTCATAGTGACAGATATGGAGAATAAGGACATGCTAAGGACATGCTGTGATGTTTTTACAAGCCTGCCTTTCTGTTGGATGACACTTGGCAGGAACATTCATCATATCTTTGATCATACCTCATAAAGACATGAAAGAAAACTTCCAGAACTGCTCCAGAAAGTGGTGAGAATGATGGGATAAGTACATTAGAAGGAGGAGGGTATTTTGAGGGAGATTAATGGCCATGTATCTTTTACTGTAATAATTTTTTTAAAAAAGTTTAAACCTGCACTGTATATTTTGATCACACCTCATACAGCTAATATATGTGTGTTATAGAAAACAAGAGAGAATGGATAAGTGAAAATGAGAACAAAACAATCATCCTCATTCCACCCTCTAGAATTGTGTAATGGGAGAGATATCCATTGGGTACTATTCTGTATCCCCATGTATGCTCTCTGAGGGATCAGAGTTTATCTTACTCTGTCAAAATCTTCCAAAGGGGCCTATGATGGTACCACAATAGAGGTACCACATAGCAAATGCATTTTAAACAGCTATTCCAACAGTACCATTTGTAATAGTCAGATCTTGGAAGCAACCTAAATGCCCATCAAATGAGGAATGGATAAAAAAGATATGGTATTTTTATACAATGGAGTACTACTCAGCTATAAAGAATGATCACATTGAGGTTTTTACAGGTAAATGGGTGCAACTTGAGACACTCATAAGTGAAATAAATCAAACTTACGTGTGTAAATACTGTTTTGTCTCCCTGGTGTAAGAAATGGTAAGAGTATGTAAGATACAAAATCCTCAATAAATACAGTGAAAGGGTAGGAATCTGCCTATAGGGGAAAAAATAATATCTTAGGGAAAAGGAGGAAAAAGAAAAAGAAAGGGAAAAGAAAAAGTATCTAAATTTATAGAAACACACTTAAGATAGCTAAGATGACTGTGCTACAAATTCTATTAGTTCTTGGAAATAAATAGTTCACATTCATAGGATTGGATCAATTTTGCATGTTTTCATCTGGTGATCTGAGGAACTCTGTTGAAGATCACTATGTAAAATAACAACCTTAGTTACCTTCCTATCAATTTATTTTGAAGGCCTATACATCATTGTTTTGCACTCCTTGCTATTGTTATTTATTTGTCTTTTTTGTTTCTTGTTTTTCTAGTAATTTTTTTTGCTTTGTTTTGCTTTTCCCTCGAATACAGAAAGGATAGATGTACATGTAGAGGCTTATTCATGCCTAGAACTTCTCCTAAACAGTACATGAGAATCGATTTTGTATTATACATGATGATATGAACAGCTCCTTTGAAGAAAAACAGACATTACGGTATCCATTGCTGATTTCTTATTGCCATGCTGTGAAATCCAGTAATGCTTCTATCCTTTGTTCAGAGTAGTTTTAGTCTGTTTTGTATTGTTTAATTTCAACATGCATGAAGGTGTGGACAGCTATTTTGAAGAGAACAAGAAACATTACAGTAACCATTATTGATTTTCCTATTGTCTGGTTCTGAAGACCTGTAATGCCTTCATTATTCTGTTTTGATCAGTTTATACTATTTTGTATTGTGTGAATTCATTGTGTGAAGATATAGACAACTATTTAGGAGAAAACAAGAAACATTATGGTAGCCAATGTTGATCTGTTGTCTTACTTCGAAATCTATGTCATTTACATTATTTTTTTCTGATCTGCTTTGTTCTGTTTTACCCTCTTTAAAATAAAAAAAGAAGCAATAAATTTCATCTGAAAAAATTTTTTAAAATAGGCTTTAAAAGGGTCATGATTAATAAAAGTCCACTAAAATAATTCCTATAATAAGGCAAAGAGAAATTGAGCATTTTTATTTTTAAAATTGTATTCCCTGTACTTTATCTCCTTTCACGTAATTCCCTGTAAAATTCAGAATAAAACACAAAACTTTGCCAGATGAACTCACAATACAATGTAGTGTTAAAAGCCTTTGTCATGGGGCTGGGGATTTAGCTCAGCGGCATAAGCACCTGCCTTGCATGCGCACAGTCATGAGTTTGATCCCTGGTACCAATAAAAAAAGAAAAAAGAAAAAAAAGTCTTTGTCACCAAATCTTGAATTCTGTCATCTACAAGTCTCAAATTTCTTTTCTTTCACTACCACTTCACAGAATCTTGAGAATAAGTGAGGTGGGGTCCAGTTCTAGGTTAAAAATATCCACTTTTAGAACTCAGAATCACTTATCCCAGAGGGACTGAGAGCAGGGGGAAAGTAGGATAAGCCTGGCTCAGACACAGAACAGTTATTCCAAGTACCTCTGGGGTGTTTACATCTGCTGCTGCCCAGACTTCTGTGGGTTTAGTTTTGCATTCAGAGCTTACGAGGCCTGCACATAAAAACCTGAAGATCCGTTTTCACTTAACCCTCTTGAGACTTTGGAGCACTTTCAATATTGCTTCAGTCACATCAGATGAAGAGAGTGGGTAGAAAGAGGCATTCTCCTCTGCTCTTCACAAAGCCCTGAGCAGTGTTGGCTGCCCATACTCCAGGCATTCAGTGACCATGCCCAGCAGAAAGGCAGATGGCCTGGTGCCTGTGCAGCAGCTCCCAAGAGGCACAGGCATGGTGGAGTCCTAAAGCTCAGGGGAATCCAGCAGTGTTCCAGTTTATAGCAGTATGCTTGTATCTGCAGACACAACTGTATTCTACAGAACCAAGAAGCACAAAAAGAGTATCTTTCATGATTATCACCAAGTACTTATGAGATACAACCTGAGGGGGAGTGTGTGTGTGTATGTGTGTGTGTGTGTGTGTGTGTGTGTGTGTTGTGCAGGAGGGCAAACTCTGGAGAGGACTCCATTTCAGGTATCTCATCTCCCTCTCTCTTTTCTAAAACTATTCTTAAAACTTGTTACTAAAGTGATAAGTCATGATCCTTTATAATCTATTTGACTAAATGACTCCTAGATCAGTTTCCCTCTTACTTTGCATAATACTTGTATTAAATTTAGCCTTCTCTACTTCCCACTCCATAGTTTCTAGGCTAAAGATAATGTTTATTTTGTAAAGTCGTTAGGAGGATCAAACAATGTAATAGTTGCTAAAAGCTAAGATCGATGTTGAGCACACAGGAAGCTCTCTTCTGTATTTCTATAGTAACTCTAATATGATTTGTGTCTAAATTCACCTCCCAAATGGGCCTCATTTTCTACTCCATGTGCCATGACAGAGACGGAGGCTGTGTGTCACTGGATAAATTGCTTAACTTCTTGGCAACTTGAGATAACTGCACAAACATGGAACACACTACATGTCAGGCACTGCAGGCCGAGGGATAAACAGCTGGAATGTGGCCCCTGCCTGGAAAATACATAATACCTAAGCAGTAAGGGACAGACAACTATGTAAGTGGCTCTAGTTAAGAGCTGTAAGGATATTGAATGATAAGTTTTCCAACTTGAATTGGGCCAATAGTGAATAGATTAATCAAGAGTCAGTATAATAAAAATGCTGTCTACATACCTTAAATGGTCTATTTCAATTTGAAGCATAGTAGGGGGTACCAGAAAACAGGGAGGAAGAGGAAAGAGGGATTACACTGGAGTGAACACAGGGTGTTCTTCCAGGGTGATTAAAAATTTGAAACTGGAGAGAGGTGATAGTCGCATAATACTGTAAGTGTGCTGAATACCATTGAATTGTATTCTTTCAAATAGAATTGTATATTATGTGAATTTTACCTCAATTAAAAGTGTAAATTTGCATTATTTTGCCAATCTTTTGATGTAGGGCTAAGAAATTTTTTTAGGTTTACATATAAAAGTTGAAGTCCCAGGTTATCTTTCTGATACCTAGAATACCTAGAATATATATAATATATATTTTACATCTGGTTTTTCTTTAAATGAATCAAGAATTTATTACCTGCAAATTTCAGAATACAATCTGCTTATATTTTTTATATATTTTTCCATGTATAGCTTTAAGTCTATATATAACATGAGACACTTTTTTGTTAGCATTTCCCATGTATGTCTTTTTTACATTACTGACATCCAGAAAATGGGACAAGAGTAGATTTGGTGGGAATATGAGCTCAGCCTGTAACACTTTCTGTTGATTTTAAAGAAGCTGTGAGATATCTTCTAAGTAGTTGACAGGTAGTTCTAAAACTGAATCTTAGAGGACAAAGAGACCAAGAGTCCAAAGAATATAAAGCATGCAATCAATTTTACCCACAAGGAGGATAATGCTGGTGGCAGCAGTTTTAGCACAGTGCCAGGTGGCAGGGGTCAAAGAGAGTATAGAAGGATTACTCCAGTGTGAGCACTCAGAGAACTGGGGGCAAAGGAAAAGACAGATTGGGGAACATAGTAGCTGGAAGGTGAGAAAGGGAAGAACATCTAATGTTGTAGAGAAGGATCGGTAGAAAGCTGAAGGTTGCAAGTGCAAACAGGAGACAGAGTAAGTCTGACGTTAGATGGAAACCCACACTTGTGATGGGCCGCTGTTGTGAGGGGGCACATGAGTAATGTCACACACAGCACCGAATGCAGGGTGTGCACATGGCCTCCTTCCTTTCCCCAGGCACTCATGTGTTTACTTAGAAGTGTCGGTCACTTGCTTGATGATTTTCTATCACTAGGTTTTCAGAAGCAGAATGGTAGTGGTAAACATTTTTTGTGGTAAAACAAACAAGAAATCTGCTTCACATTAAGAATTGAAAGTGATAGTGTTTTTTCATCAGCAAGGTACATTTTAAGTTCTGTTGAAATTACAATAAAAAAGAATGGCTTTATGAACCTCATTCTGCTTTTGATATTGTCTTCTTCACCTTAAAAGTAAATCTTGTAGTTGTTTATAGGGTTTTCTATGCACTACTCAAAGAGAACTACATACATTTGATTCATCACACATAGATTTGTGTTCTAAAAGTTCACGGTCCGAGGAAGACACAGTGATGCAGGCACTTGTGTGAAAGAGTCACCAAGTGCAGACAATTATCAAAATTACCTCAAATGTGAAGAACAACTGTTTTTGCTGCTCGTTCTCCATGAGGATCTCTGTCATAATCTGTTTTCTCCTCTCAGAGCAGAGTAAGCAGTGACAGCTCTCAGAAAGGCACTGTTACCATCAGTTGCTTGCCAGTCTGACTTCTTTTCCTGTTTCCCTCTTGACTCACCCTTGCCATATCACCTTGCTATTGCCCAGCGTTGCTGCAGGCCCCAGACGGATCCTACCTATAATCAGCAAGGGTAATGGGTAACACCGGTTGGAAGAGTTTATTGGATCTATTGTAGCTGGTCAGCCTAGAGATGTGTTTGGAAACTACAGGCCCTGCTCGTGCTGTGTCCAGCCCCAGGACACCATTTGCTGTCAGTTTGTCACTGGAATCTTCAGGTACTGTGCACCTCTGGCTGGGTCTCCTCCCATCACTCTGTGCTTCAGCTGTCCCATGAGTGCCTGCCTTCCTTGGCTCAAAAAAGCAGCCCAGCTAGAGTCCAGGGACAAGTCCATCCTTGCATGCCTGATTCCTGCTAAGATAAGAGTAACATTAATGGTAACAAACACTAAGTTTACTATTGTGCATTTAATTGTTGGCCTTTACATTCTCAGCCATGGCACAAGACATGCTCTAATTCACTTCTTAGTAAGATATGATGGCAAACGTATCAAGCATGCTATCTTCAGCATAAAAATGAATATCCAGTCTACTCCTCACAGCCTAAAGGAGAGAGCAGAATCTCGTCCCGTTGCCTATCCCACCCATCTGTCTAGTTTTTTTTGTTCTTCCAAAGTCCAATCTTAATTTGTTTTATTATTGTTCAGCCACCAGAAGAGAAGTAAATTTGAAAGATTTTTAATAGCTCCCTCCCACCGTTAGCTTCATAGCTTAATATGAACCTTTGATCTGGAAAGAAGTTTTTTTGATTATTTTCAGACTGCAGTCACTCATGCTATTTCTCTTGTGGTGGACTACCTGAGAGTTAATTATCATCAAATATCCATCTGCCCAGGGTAAATTACAAGTTATTCCAGGTGTCTGATGAATAATACTAATGCAGTGTATTTTACTCTTTCATCTGAAGGTAATCAGCTAGTGAAAATTATGGATTGGCATTTATGTTTTGTTTTTAAGGCTGCTGTACTATTTATATTAGATTTAAACTTTTAAAAATTTATTTTTCCATTCATATTTCCTGTGCATGAATCACACAATCATGTCATTTGCCCATTTATACATTGGGGGTATTGATAGTGTTTATATATATGTTTGACTACATTTTCATATACTTAGATATAACTCTGTTTTCTACTTACCATGATTTTTAAAATTTTTATTGTTACTTTTAATTGCTTAGAATTTAAAAGTTTATATAACTATATTTTAGTTTTATTTTTGAATTTCTCCTTTTGCTACAATTGTAGGCAAAGCACCACTTCAACGTGAGAGCAACAGCCCTGTTTTTCGTTTCTCATTCCATTCCCCATCACCCCTGAGAACTTACTCTGATATTCTCTGAACACCAAAGCCTAGCCCCCATAACTCTTCAGCACATTATTTTCACAAAGGGTGCACACTCGTGTTATGACTTCAACTAGGCAGTTTATTGTCTACATGTTTATCCTGTATTTTGAACTATTGCCTTTCTTTTCTGTTGCTCAAGGGGTCTATGGCTTACACCATTCAACTCCAGATGCACTTATTTATCATTTTATTCACATACCGCTTATTCATTCACTTCGTATATGTGATACACAGACTCTGCAGTGGCCTCCAATGATCCCTGCTTCTTGGTGCTCACCCTTGGGTGTGGACAGGGCCTTGCGGTCTGCTTGGAACCAACATGACTATGGTAAGAGTGGTGGGGTGTCCTTCCTGTGTTTGTATTAGATAATGGAAGACCGTTTTGCTACCAGACCCACCTAGAGACCCCTTATTCACTTGAAGTAAGTGACCTTGTTGTGGAAGCACATGTGGTGAGGACTTTTGAGCTGACTTCAGCCAGTAGCCAGAAGGCTGGATCCTCCACTCTTACTGCTAGAGGAAATAGGTTTTGCTGAGACTTCAGTGAGCTTGGAAGAGATTCCTTCCCCAGTCAAGCTTCCAGGTAAGAACCCAGCCCAGGAAACATCTTGCCTGCATCCTTGTAATACAGGGGACATGTCTAAGCCATGCCCCAACCTACAGGAAATGTGAGGCCGTAAGTGAATGTTTTAATCCACTAAAGATGCAGTGATTTGTTATGCATAAATTAAATACAAATATACTATCCTATACTAAACATCATACACACATTGTAACCGTGTTTGAAATAATCCCTTTAACCTGATACTTTCTCCGTTTTACAGATAAAAAAACCGAGGCTAAGGAACTGATCTCCAGAACACTCTGCTCTTTATCACTATACTATCATGCCTTGTTTTATTTTAATGAATTTTGTTATTTTATAGTTTCAAGTAGTTTAAAATATATCTCCTGAAACATAACAAATACATGCGAAGATGAATTTATTTCTATAAATTCAACATTATGAAGAACTTTCCTATGACAATTTTCCAGAATTGTTTCATACTATATTTTTTACTATATATCTCTTAGAAATAATATTAGACACATGCATAGAATATTTCTCTTTTGTGTTGAAAGTGATAGACGTGAACTGTTCCGAGGGGAGAACAGTCACCGAGAGTCTGGACCCCAACCACACACTTGGGAATTAAAACCTTCAGGTAAATATCAAAATGTGTAGGTGCTTGGATTCTGTCTTTTAACTTTAGTCCTGTAAGGCTAAAAAATTTTATCAGTATCTTAACACTCCCATTTCAGATCAGACATAGAGAAGAACTACAAAGCAGAGAGATTTAGAAACATTTTCTGGTTTTTACAATTAAAGTCCTATTTGGTACAGTGAACTGAGAGGTTAAGGTAGAATTGTGACCTCAGTGTCTTCTAATGAGAGCACTTTCTATTTTGCATTTATCAGATGCTAATTATTCATACTAAATGATTGATGATTTTGGAGTCAGAGACTCACCTGCAATATTTGAAATACCAGTGGAGGTCTATATCAACACAGAATTTATACAGCAGCTGGTGCTAGTCAAAGCTAATGATGGAATTTCAGTTTAATAAAAAGACCCCCAACTGAGAACATTATTTTGAAAAAAGTACACTTATCAAACAGCTTTCAGTCAGTTCAAGAGAGACACCTTAATTGGGAAGAGAAAGAATGGCAGAAGAGTTTGTCATCGTGCCAATTCCAGATCAATAACTGTGTGTCTGCTTTTTGGTAGACAGAGCTTTTGCTTTATATTGAGCAACCACATCTACATCCTCTCCATCCGGAGGAGAGTTTTGTTTCATATAATGGTGTGTAATGATGTCCTCTTTTAATTCACCTCTGTGTCTTCATATCGAACATGAAATTTAAGATGTAATTATAAAGGTCAATATTATCTTTATTATTTGACTGAATTTTTTGTTTCTTGTAACTGGAGCATAGTGCTTTCAAATCTTTACCTGTTTAGAAATTGTTTTGTTGAAATAAAACTATATGAACAACATTAAATTATAGTCATTTTAGTAACAAGAAAATTCTGAACAATGATAATCTGATTTAGATAAGATTATTTTGGGAAAAGACTTTACAGGACAATTTACTAACAAGAAATTAACCAACAAGAGGAGAACATTTACTTTTGGTGGGAAGAATTTGGAATCTGAAAGAATGTGGCACAATTCCTAAGGCCCAGTTTGTCTGTTTGTTAGAAGGAGATCATCACCCAACCAATTTTCAGTCTTCTGGTCTCAGTGGTACATTACAGGCACATTGAGGCTGCATGGACTGGGGACCTGGTGGAGCTGGGACCCAGCACAGAGGTTAACCCATAGCCTGACAGGCAGGTCTCACTAGTTGCTTTCATCACTTGTGCAGGGCAAATCTTATTTCTTCCTTCTTTGCTTCATTCCTTCTTTCACTTGTTCACTCCTTCCTTCCATCACAGCTATGTATATTTATATAGATATAAACTTAGACATAGAAATGCTGAGCTTCTATATAAGATTTATCTTGGAAATAAGAAGACTAGACAATTCTAAGTCCTTTTTCAAGTCCTCCATGTTTCAATTACTACTTGAATTTCAAGACTCAGGTAAAGATAGAAAGGGAGACAGAAAATCTTTGGCATATACAGCAAGTATCTACCTTGAATACACTATAGTTCTGCTGAGAGGCAAAGCTATAAGTGAAATGACATTTGTCAAACCTCTTTAGATATAAGGGACTGTGATTAATGGTCCAATTTCTTTTCAGCATAACTCTAGAACATAGCTGCCCTCACCTAGGCACTTAATCTACTAGATAAATTTGGGCAAAGGGACAGAACTATGGCCTAATTTAAAAATCAAAGACTTCACTCATTTAGAGAATCATACATATTAAAGAATTTGAGTGTGTTCCGTCCCATGCTAAGTGTTGGTTCTACAGTATATTGCCTCTGTCCACATAGAGATTAGACTTTTGTGGAACAAATAGATAATTAGAAAAATAGCAGCTGGGTGTGGTGGTGCACTCCTATAATCCTAGCACTTGAAAAGCTGAGGCAGGATTGTTGTGAGTTTGAGTCCAGCCTGGGCTACAAAGTGAGCTCGAAACTAGCCTGAACTACATAGCGAGACCCTGTCTCAAACACACACACACACACACACACACACACACACACACACGAAAAAAGAAAGAGAAGAAAGAAAGAAAGAAATAAAAGAAAGAAAGAAGAAAAGAAAGAAATATTACCATACACACAAGCTCCTAGTTACAGATTTTGTGCTATTAAGCAAAAAAGAACAGGTTCTCTGAGGTCAGGCATTGGAAAACACATGGTGCCCTCGGCTCCAGAGGGTGAAAGTGACTCGCCTTGAGTCACTGGACATGCACCGCAGGACTGGCAACAGACTCAGTCAAATGTTCTCTCCATCCAAACAGGTAGGATGTGGAAGTCTGGGTCAATAGTAAGGACTAGGTGATGGGGATCTAAAATTTATCAGCTCCTCTTCTTGCTTACAGTGTGGTTGACTAGAGTATGAAAATAGCTTTCACAGGCAACAATGTCCATGTTTAACAAAAAGCGGTTCCTTCATTGCTACAGTAAGACTACTCATTGTTGAAAACATTCTCATTGCAACCAAGTTCAATAACTTCTTTGGGTCTGGGTGAAAGAAGGTTTTTGCTTTTCTAGAAGGTCCAGCCCCAAATATAGGTTAATTTCTGTTATGAATCTTTTTGAAAACAGATTTGCCAGGCCTACCAATTTGACAGGGTCTAACCTGGGTTAGACCATCATTATTAGGATTATGTTTTCACAGCAATCATAACGAAGCCATGCTCCTCCTTGGATGCTCAGCCAGCGGGCAGAACTCCAATGCATGTGGATAACAGGGAGTTTGAAGTTATTTTCTATAACAAGAACCTGAAGACTAGGGATAGAGTAGGTCGGGTTGATGGCAAGTCCATATACTTCGCACTTCCAACAGACACACAACCAAAGTGGCAGCCTCTTGCAAACACTGAGAAGCTTTGCCTCATGGGTGCCACCCTCTGGGACGCACCTCCAGCAGGTGGTGAAAGTTTAAGTCCTCCCTCACATTTGATGGGATAATGATGAACCTCTTTCAATCTAAAGCCTGAGTCATAGTCAAGAGGCATTAGTTTGGTATGTGTCCTTTGCCTGATACACTCAAATTCGCATTTTCATTGTATTTAGAGATTACTTACATGTACACTCTATATGCACATCTTTGTATTGATGAATAAATGGAATTACAGAATACATACTGTTTTTTTGTGTGTGACTATTTTTCTTTTGATCCTCCTCCCTTCCCACCTCCTTTCCTGCTGCCTCCATTCCCATGATAATGCATACTAATGAATTAGCATGTATCTCCGTATATATCGTCTATCCATGTGTATGTAGTTCTAGACTTAGAACTTTTGAGCCATATTTTATAAAAACAGAATCTTATTATATAACCCTTTGCCCTGATTTTCATCAAATACCTCATGGAAACCCCTCCAAGTTGGATGGTACAGTTCTTCATTTTCTACTTTTTCTATGGTGTGGATGCACTATGATTCACTTTGTTTTTAGCTTTTTGATATATTGGATAAAGCTGTGATTAACCTTATACATGTGTCCCTGTGTGTCCTGGGGCTTTATCTGTATAAGTAGATTTCTAAAAATATGAATTTTAAGTCAAAGAGGTGTAAATATTGAACTTTAATAAATGTTTTAGGTAGTTTTTCAAAACACATTCAGTTCTCATTTCCACCAACAATAGTGATGGCACCAATTTCTCCCAGATCCATACCAAAATGAATAGTGTTACTTTTATTTTTGCTAGACTGAGAGGTTTAAATTTCATTCTTATTGTAATTTTATTTTCCTAACTACTAATGAGTTAAAATATCCTTTTATAAATAAAGCCATCTGGTTTTGTTCCTCTGCAAGTTGACTATTTTTCCTTTGGGTTATATGTTGGAACAGCTTATAAATTAATCTTGTATTTTTATTTTGTATTAAAATAGCTTTTCTAAAATCTGTTTCATTTTTTGTTGTTTAAAATACACATATCATAATATAGCTAAATATACAGTATACTGTGATACTTTGGTCCATGAATGCTTTTGTTTGTAAATAATTTGATGTGCAAACAGAAGCATTTGACAAAATTTTGTTTTTGTTTGCAAGTTCTGCATTGGATGACAAACACTGTAGTGGCCATCCTTCCTGCACAAACATGAACATGGCCATCTTTTCCAGAATGGTGAAATGAATTAAGTTCTTGAACTGAGGTACATCACTGTACATCATTTTTTTCTGTGCCAAGGATTCAACCCAGGGATGCTTTACTACTGAATTGCACTCTGATTCCATTTTTTATTTGGAGAAAAGTTCTCACTAAGTTGCCTTGGTAGGATTTGAAGCTGTAATTTTCTTGTCTCAGACCCACAGAGTACTGGGAGATAGTCCTGTGCCACCATGCCTGCTGCATCTTTTCTTTTATATAGTTTCTACATTTACCGTCTTAATTGTGCTTTCCCCATGCATGCAGGGGATTAAATGTAAGGATTATGATCTGAGCACATGCTCTACCACTGAGCGATATATTCAGCCTAATTCTTCTAGTCTTATTTTCTTAATTTTAAAATGAAAAAAGAATAAAAATTATGATACAGAACTTCAAAACAAATAATAGATTAACAATGGTTAATATATTGCATATTGTTATCTTCAAAGTAGTTGCTCAGAAACCACCAACAGTGTGAGAAGACAACCCAGTGGGAAAAATTATTAGCCAACCGTCCCTCAGACAAAGGACTTCTATCTAAAACATACGAAGAACTGAAAAAAATTACACTCCCCAAATTCAAAGACCCAATTCAAAAATGGGCATCTAAGATGAATACATACTTACATACTTCTTAGATGAAGAAACACAAATGGAAAATAAATACATGAAAAAATGTTCAACATCACAGGTCATTTGAGAAATACAAATTGAAACAACACTAAAATTTCATCTCATACCAGGAAGAATAGCTATTATCAAGAAATAAACCAATAACAACTGCTCATGGGGTTGTGGGAAAAAAAGGAACCCTTCTCCACCATTGGTGGGAGTGTAGACTTGTTCAACCACTGTGGGAATCAGTATGGAGATTCCTCAAAGAACTAGGATTGGAGGTCCCATCAATCAAGCTATTCCCCTTCTGGGTATTTTCCCAGAAGAATTAAAAACATCATGCCACAGAAATATAGGTGCACTTATGTTTATAGAAGCACAATTTATAATAGCTAAATCTTGGAAACAAATACCCATCAACCATAGAATGGATAAAAAAAGTGGTATTTTTCTACAATGGAATATTAGTCAGCTATAAAGAAGAATAAACTCACTTGAGGTTTATATAGGTAAATGGATGCAACTTCAGCTCATACTGATAAGTAAAATAAGTCATCATGTTGTCTCCCTAGTGTAAAAAGCAGAAAGAGTAAGTAAGATTCAAACTATAAAATAGCTATTGTGAAAGTAAAAGGGCGAAGAAACTGCTCAAAAGGGAAGAACAATTGGGATAGGGGAAAGGAAAAAAGAAAGAAGGGAAATGATTTTATACAATTAAATTTTTATAAGATTTTAATCTTCCTGAAATTTTTTGTATTATTTTTGGATATTTGCCTCATTTTCATATTTTGTAATTTCAACTTGATTTTTCTATGCCATTTAAAAACAATCAATGCTTCTCTCTGAGTTTATCATCTATAAATTCTCATATAGGGATCTATTTCTGGCTCTTACATTCTGATCTATTGATTTTTCTATTCCTCTGAAAATACTTGATTTGCTTTTAGAGTTTTTATGATAAACTCTGATATGTGATAAAACATGTTCTTTTTAATCCCTCTTTTCCCATTTTATATAAAAGTTAATTTTCAGGGATTTCTTCATGGAAACTCTAAGGTCAACAGGCATGAACAGGAGTTATGTGTTTCTCCTGCACAAGAGTTCTAGAATCCAGCATGTGATCTGCCTTATTCTCTTTTCCTGCCTTGGTGGTGACAAAAGCACTTTGTGAGCATTTCTTTTGGGGTGGATCTTTAGGTGACAATGATGAGTAGAACCACCCAGGTTACGCATGCTGGGCTCACAGAATAAGTGAGACACTTTGGTTGTCCGAGTGATAGAGATTGTGAGGTGATTGTAACAGCAGTATCACCTGGTTTGCTCCTTCTGCTGAGACTACTGCAGCTTAAGTCAGATAATACATACAGAAACACATACCTAAAATCAGAAACCAAGTTATAGACTAATATGTACTAACCAAGAGCATGAAGCTATTTAGTTAATCACAACAGTGAAGCACAGGTGGTACCTCTGGTTATATGGTTTAATTTCAGATGGTTAAGAAAATGTAGGTTCTAAAAGAAATATCTGCCCTCCTTGCTTACCATTGCCCCATTCAGCAGTTCAAAATTAGTATTTTGTAATTTCACGCCTATAAAAATGCAAATGATGATGAGAGTCCATTAATATAAAAAAGAGAGAGTTTTTAAGAAGGTGATTTTTATCAAAGTTTGTAAACTGGTAACCCATGGGCCAAACTTGAACCATAAATGTGTTTTATTTTTATCACAGTGCTTAAGAAAATCAGGAAATCACACACACACACACACACACACACACACACACACAGTTCTGTTTCTCTTTAAGAAGCTAAAAGGTCTTAGAAGTTTAAAATTACATTTCTGCATGACCAAAATCTCTGGAGCCAAGAAACTGCACAGGCCAGCTCAGCAAAACCCCTGCCCCTGCCCCACCCCATGTGGTTTACAACCTGTCCACTGACCTCTTTGCATTTCCTACTGGTCCACATCTGCATAAGAACATATGACTCCTGGGTGTTTATGGCGAAAGGAAGGAAACTTTGATTATTTCTTCAGCAGTAGAGTGATATTTATGTACAAAAAAAGATAAAACACTATAGTAGAGGAGAAAATGAGGTACTGATACCAACACTGGCCAAGGAAGAGGAATTTCTTTCCCTGTAGAAAAGAATAAAAATAGATCTTTGATACCTCAGGTGCAATTTTCATCATCAAATCAGTTGTAGACCACACAGGCTAATTAATTCTCTCAGCCCTCTCATAGGATAAGAATTCCAGAAATACTGTTAGTTAGAAATGAACTTAAGGAAACATTTGCAAAATCTCGTCTTTTTTTTTTTTATCGGTACCAGGGATCAAACTCACGACTGCCTGCTTGCAAGGCAGGCGCTTATGCCACTGAGCTAAATCCCCAGCCCCCGCAAAATCTCTTGTCATCTATGAAGAATCTTAACACAACAAGCTTCTGAATTGTCATTAAAATCTGCAAATGGAACCTCTCTCATCTTGTTCATTTAGGAAAGGGGATCATAGCAGAACAAAGATTGGATAAAAAGATCTAGAAATCTAGATTTCTCAGCGTATAATTCCTATGGAACTGCATGAACATTATCTAAAACCCTTCACATTCATATCCCTTGAAATCCCTCTTACATTAATCACATTCATCATTTTGGTTCCATTTTCATTAAAAGAGAAAACATCTTCATGTCACTACCATCTTGGAGTCTGTTAACTGACCCAGTTTTCCAAGGCACAATCGCCCATTACAAGTATGCCTCTTGTTTCACATTCAACCAAGGAAACAAAAACCGCCTTTACAATTTATTGTGACCTTACTCCAGATTTCCATGGTACTTGATCACTATTTCATTAAAGTCCTAATTTAACTCAAGGCTTGGGAACCATGAGTGAGTATCAGATACTGCTCCAAAGTGGAAAGGATGTCTTCAGAATGGTCTGGCATTCACAGGTTGGAGACCTGGGCATCCCAGCGTTTTCAGCAAGGTGCTGTGTTTTCATTTGTGCGTTTTCTTTCTTTTCTTTCTTTCTTTCTTTCTTTCTTTCTTTCTTTCTTTCTTTGTTGTTGCTGCTGAGGATTCCAAAATCATGAAGAATTGACTGAGAAAGAAGAAATGTGAGAAACCTCCTCAAATCAGAAATAGAAACTTTTCCATTGGCATTTTTTAATACTGTTGACTGCATCATCATGGATAAAATATTAAAATAATTTGTTCTTCAAATATAATAAAGATCATTTTCATAAATCTCTTGCATAATGCCAAATGGAGTAAATACAGTACTTAAATGAGTTTCTTTCTATGTTCATTCTAGCTATAGAGAAGACATTATTTTTGGTTCTGGGTTAATTTCTTTAAAAAAATACACTGGAAACCCTCTATAAATGAAAGGAATGTGTGTAGTATGCAAATTCCAAGTGTGCTGTCCTCATTTACCCAGTGGAATTCAAAATAAGCCCCAACTTGTGAACATATTAAAGCAGATTGAAATGGATATTAGTGGGATTTGTAAGGAGAAGCACTCCAGTCAGTCAAACACGCTATGCACAAGAACTTTGATAATGTTGTTTTACTGATAATTACCTGCTGGCTGTCACCTCAAAGTGGGATTTCATGCAGGTTCCAGTATTTAAATATTGTGTTCAAAGCCTAGCCTGCAAAGACACTTCTACCAATCTGGCCATGTCCATTTTATTTCACAATTATCTGTGTCTTTGTGCATGAGAAGCAATGCAGTTAACTCTCCTTTAATTGTGTTTGAACTGTGTGAGAGAACGTCAATACCGCGCTCCCTTTTCCCTGGTCTGGATCTGATTCTGCCACCCACTCTTCCTTGCCAGATGTCAGCAGACACCAGAATTACTAGAAAGTGACACTAGCATGAATATTCATCCAATCTCACAAACTAGTTGCTGGGCAAAGCACACACCCCACACTCACTTCACCTCAAGGTAGTTTAAAGAAGGACCAACTTCTCTGGTCCTCTTGGGTTGTCAGTGCCTGCTGGTCTTCCAGCCCTGCAGAGAACTTTCTTTTCTCTGCCATGCCCCCCCCCATACTGAATCCTAATTAAATTTAACAGTTTCAAGAGTTTAAACTGTATACCTTTTTAATTGTCTCCTACTTTGTATTGGCTGATGCACAAGTCTGAAAATGGATATTACAGCTTTTTATGATATAATATCACCCTAATTGGTGCTTCATAGGCCGTGGCTGAATTCTTTTCAGTTAAGCTCTAACATACAGTCACTGTTTCTCTCTGCAAATGCTGGAAAGCCATTCACAAGAGAGGACTGGTACTGCACAATTCCGAAGTACCTTAATGTGTCAAAAATGTTTTGTGAAGAAAGCTACACTGTAAATGCAATCACCTACATTGGTGTTCCCATTGTTAACTGGGAGTGAAAGTATTGCTAATTGTCCTGCGTTTTAGCTGGGTTTTTAAAGCATTATGTAGTAAGTACACCGGAGGGTCAATTTGTGAAGTGAAATACTTAGCATGCAAAGCGTAATACAAGATGCTGTGTAATACTTGACCTCTCAGCATAATAAATGTAGCAGTGAAACGCTGTGCATTCAGTATTCACTGAATAGAGCCTTCGCAGTGGAACAAAACCAGAAAATGTTCTCTTCATTCCTTTTTTTTTCCACTAAGCGAAAATTATTCTTTATAATGGCCATTGCAGCAATTAGCTGGCATTTGGTAGAATAAATGTGCAGAAATAGCAATTTCTTATTTTAAATGAGATTTTGTATGGAGCCTGCAAATTACTTGAGGTATATGAATAATTGTGCCTTAGCTTTATGCTACAGAATAGGGTGTGGGTGGGTATAAAGATTTCCTATTTGCAGTTAAATGTTTAGACATTTTATTATTTTAATTTCACTCACAGTCTGCCTGGATTGACCCTGCCTTCCCATTGATCATTTCATGTGCGCCTGGAAGCAAGTGTGCAGATGGCGGGAGACTCCCAATTAGTGCACCATGCTTTTTTATGAATGTGACATGTGAGTGCAATCAGGTTCCCCATGGAGGCAATGGCAGTGTTTAGAGCTTGGGATCCTAAATCAATACAATTTAATAATCTGTGTGAACACTTATCAATATTCTCTGTGGTCAAATGCAATTGGAAACTTCATTAAATTTTTATCCAAAGTTTTTTTACCCTATTGAAATGCATTCTTCTAGGCATTCATGATTCATCTAATTAGCCTTAAGTAGGGTATTTTTTTTCTATCTGTCTCTCAAAGTGATTCAGTTAATTATGTCCATATATTCATAATTATAAGGTGGATGAGTTGGGTAAAACTGAAATTATGAAATCTGCAGAGATAGTCTATGAGGTTTAGATTGTGGAATATAAAAAAGGGATAAGTAAAATTACCAAAGTAGAGAAATATTTTAATTCCCCTCACCCCACCTCACCCCAACTGCTTTCTCACAGGGTTTTGTGTATCTATTCACTGATTTGTAAACCAACAACTTCCAAAACTTTTTTTTGAGACAAGCACATAGTGAATAAGCTAAAAAGCAAACACTACAAATGCTAAGAACATTTCATTAATGCCTTCACATGTTATTTTTTAATTTAAAAACACTTCAAGATAATATATGGTCAATTAAAAGTTAACTATTTGAACAGCTGAAAAGAAAAGTTTCTTTCACCTGCTGCCCACCAGTAACAAGTTCTTGCAGATGTAACCACTTCAGCCAATTCCTTCAGCCAATTTCTTTTTCTACATTTTAAGTCCTTCTTATTCCAGTCCTGCACATATTTTGCACATTTTCTGCATAATATCTAAAACTGCAAGAACCTACAGTTTTTCCCCATGCAACTTTTCTAGCACAAGAATATATTTTTGTCTTTAACTTTATGCTATTTGGACTATTTTTTCATGCAGTTAAAGAGCCCTGATTTTCATTTTGCCTAAAACCTAAGCACATACTGCTCATTTTCGCTTTATGAGACAGGGACTGGTTATCCAGTCCAGGGTGGCCCTGAATTTGCAATAATGCTTCTGCTTCAGCCTCCCAAGTGCTGTACTGATATTACAGGTGTGCACCAGCAGGCCCAGCTCACATTACACATTTGTGTGAAACTAGTTTTCTATCATTGAGTGTTGCCAAAAATTCTGCCTAATGTCATAACAGCAGCATGCATTATCAAATGATGCAATTCATCTGTAAAATATAATCTGTGTTACCATAAAATCAGGACTATTCCCAATTTGTTACTGCTAATTTAATCTGAATAAGGTGATATTCTCACATAGCAAGCAAATGACAATCCTAAATGACACTCTTAAAACAAGGATTGTCAGCCATACTCCTTCACCACGAGACCACAGGTCAGTACTAGGTCACTAAATTACTATTTTTCCTTGATGACCCTCCTCAAAGTCTTCAGCAAATTGCATAGTCACTAACTAGCCAGAAAGGACCCCACAGGACTCCTGTCTCATTTTAATTTCTCATGATTGTTTCTTCAGTGGGACAAATGATAAAGTATAACCATAGTGCTAATATTTGAAATGGTTTGGAGTAGATCCAGGTACCTGGCCATAAGAATAAAATGTCAGTTTTAAAATTACATGTCTGAGATAAAAGAATGTGAGTTACAACATTTTTCTAGTTATTTCTTTCTGAAATATTTCTGTTGAAGCTTTCTGAAGGAGAAGTGGTGAACGAAGAGCAAAATTTCCTTCACATCCTTGTAGGACACATGTGGGTTCTATACAGACAACTCCATTAGTGAAGATATTGGTATGTTAAAACACACAGAGAAACCTCAACTGTGTTTTCATATTATTGTTACTAAGAATAAAGTTACAGGCATGGTGATCTCTTGAACAATTTATTGTAATCATCTAAAAATTCACCATGTCACTGAAAAGCAAACAAATAGCTTCGACGACAGTTCACAAAATAAGAGGACATGGGGTTAGAAGGGCAGTAGAGCACTTGCCTAACTTGGGTGAGGCCTGGGGTTGGATCCCTGGTGGCACCAAAAAAAGAGACACATATAGTGGAAATCTGTTGTATGTTCATTGTCAATCTCAGCAAGAAGTTTTGGATCATTGGTACAGTATTCTCCAAAACCCTTGGTGGAAATATTTACCACCGTATAACCTTCCTCTTTAAAAAACTGAGTATAAACCCTACACAGGATGCTGTTAGTGTTGTGTGTATGTGTTAAAAGAAAACCTTTCTTTTTCTGTTGCAAGGAAACTCTTAAGTGAGGGCCTCACCCTAGTTCACCCACATGGGCTGCCTTCACCCCCTCTGCATGTCCCTGCTCTCCTCCACACTGCCTTCGCCTGGGCTGTGTCTCCCCTCTGGGCATCTTCTCCTCACTCCCACTCTGTGCACCTGATTTCTTCTCCTCTTTGAAGATCTCCATCACTCTCCATGAAGCTTTCCTTGCTGTCCTAGCTGGAAGGCATGGCTCCCCCTTCTACAATTTACTTCCTTACCTTTTTAAAAAATTGGTAGTAAGGGTTGAACACAGGGCCTTTGCAGTAAGCTACATCCCTGGTCATATGCAAATATATATATATATATATATATATATATATATATATATATATATAGAGAGAGAGAGAGAGAGAGAGAGAGAGAGAGAGAGAGAGAGACCAGAATTCAGTTGTCAAATTGGATTGGCCAGGCTGGGCTTGAGTTTTCAATCACCCTGTCTCAGCCTCCCAGTATGCTGGGATTACAGGTTTGAGTCACTATACTTGCCTCCTACTGCTTGAGTTTGTGTGTATTTTACCATCCCGGCTGTACTGTAGGTTCCTGTGAGTGGGATCCATGTCTGAGGAAATTTCAATGCACTACACATTGTAAGCATACACTAAACACTTTTTGAATAAATGTTATACCCTTTGATTGAGTGGATAAATAGGTAAAAATTATTTGCGAAAAAACATTTTTTAGTAATTATTATATATGATGATGTGTCCCACACAACCATGGAAATACAAACATTCCAGGAATGACTCTGCTCTGTAGAACACAGCTCTATAGTAGAACACAGCTCTATAGTCTGCATTTTAAATCCCCCACCCCCAGCGTTAGAGATTGAACCCCGGGCCCCATGCATATAAAGCAAGTGCTGTCACTACTCAGCCACAGGTGCACCCCTAGTGTGGATCTTTTCTAATGTTCTTAGCAGTCTTTAGATAGTAGGCAATTTTCAGCACTTTGGATTTGTTTGGATTAAAGAGAAACTAGCCAGCACCTCAGCTGGGATCTTTTTTCTTCCCACCAAGGCTATTGTGCAAAGCAATTAAATGTATAATTTAGTAACTCATTTCAACCATCTCTCAATCAATGCACAGTCTAGGCTTGGACTTTGGTGACCTTGAATAGGCTGTGTGATCTTACTAAGCCTTGTTTTCTCCATCTGTAAATTGGGGACAATGATGGTTGTTTTAAGGATTAGAGATGAAAGTGCCTATATGCGTAGGAAAACGTTGCTGTTGCAAGCAGGGTGGACAAAACGTATTTCTAACATGCTTATTAGTAAAGGAGCCCCTTTCCCATCTGTCAATAGAGGACCTTAATAAATGGGCAAATTAATAAAGAGAATGGTGTCCCCTTAGAAGGTAATGCCCTTTTGTCCTCCACAACTGTGCAGGATGGCCCAGTATCTCCATGATGGTAATTATGATAAAAGTGGAGCCTTCTTATCTTCAGCTGCCTGAAAATGTTCTGGCTCTATTCCTGTATCCTAAGTTCTGAGGCATCAGCCTACTTCAGTCAACTCATATCTGATTATACTACAATGCTCTGAAAATACTTCTGGCTCTATTACTAGTCTTTTGTACAACACAAGAGTAGGAACCTAGATCTAGTTTCTCTGTATCCCCAGTACTTATTGAGGGTATGATAGATAGTAAGTACTCGATAAAAACTGGCTTAGCAAATAATCTAAATATACATCTCCACCACACTTTAGCTACTTGCTTCTTCTCAGCACACCCAAGAGGTGGCAAATTCACTTGTAATGTCAGAAAAAAATGCCACACCCACACAAAGGGAAAGCTCATTCACATACACTCAGGAAATCAATTATTATTGAAATATGGTGCCATTGAGGACACTCAGTCTTCTCTTTTACAGGGCAGGCATTAATGTGTTTAAATAGTTATTTTTAAACAATGATTGTCAGACAACACAGGTTCCTGCCAAAGACTGCGAATCTCTAAGAAATCAAAGGAAATTCTGCATAATGTCCCAAATGATAGATATTTGCCATCTCCTTGTACTAAAGAGACAATGATAACTATCTTTGGGCTTTTTGGCTACTTCCCTGGGATGGGATTCCTGAAAAGTGATCAGAGTAGGAAATAATTGCAGTTTCATCTCTACCTAATTCTGTGAAGTATGTGGAAGGGGCAGCTGAAGAACCGTAGAAAGCTGAGGTGGGGACATCAAGCAGACTTCACCAGGGAGACCAGGTCCGGTAGAGCATAGTTAACTAAGCAATGCTGATGGCTCGATGTTCTATGAAGAGGGATGGCATGACTATATCTCTCCATGCCTGAGGAAGGACACACTCACACAGAAGCAAGAGCTGGGCTTTCATCTGAGAAGGCAGCCACATGTGAACAAATGAGATGGTGCCTTGACCCGCTGGGACCTGGGGCTCTAGAGCATTGAGGCCCAGGAAACCCCAAGACTTGAGGCAATGCTCAAGGTGAGTCCAAGAAGACTCCTAGGGCCCAAAACGTGGCTCCTGGGGTGGACTTCTCCTTGGTGATAGAAGACATAATAGGAGGAAGGTGACAGCAATTTCCCTAGTCCTGACAAAAAATTCCCAGCATGAAGGAGAGAGTAAGATTGAACAACTCATGCAAAGAAGTAGGCCACATCCCAGCTAGTAAACTCTGCAAGTTTATTTGTTTAGTATTTCTACTAGTGGTTCTCAAATTTTAGAGTGCAAAATTACCTAACAGATTTATAAAAATGCATATACCTAGATCCTGTACTCTACCATTACAGTGTTGTGGGCTTGGGATGGTCTCCTACATTCCACATTTTACATAGCACTCAAAAAAGGTTCTGAAGTCCCTCACTGGAGAGGTAAAGTCTATGAAAATAACCCTGGCTGAAGCAAATTCTTGGTGACCTGATATTCTGTGGGATTATTTAAGGTAAAGTCTAGCAATACTATTCTCTAAGAATGCTCATTTTGGGAAAGCTGGTGATAGTTGGCAACGTCTGTGACTATGGCCAAATCCTCCCTGTACTCCTTTAACATGTATTTCTAATAAAACTGTGAGGCAGGATTGCACGTGGGGGAGATGGGAGTTCAGTGTGACCCCTAATGCTCTCAGCTGGGAAGGCCTTCTTAGCACATTCTGCCTTAGGCAGGTGAAATTTACCACTTAGTGTGACAGATGGATGTCTTGTGATGAAATGCAGAGTAGTCTCAGTATCTAACAATGAATCATTCATTCATTTTGTAGTTGTAAAGAATTCCCTAGATGTGCACTGTGTTTTAGGTTTTGCTAATGCTTCTCTCTCTTCTTGAGAGCCTCCCCTACTTATCCCAGCATTGCTCAGCTAACAATACTCTACGAGACCTGGCCTCTCTAATGAAAAGCTCATTCCCCTTCTGGCGTCATGATCCTGTCAAATGTGGGTCCTAGATTATTGTCTGTCATTCTCATTTATAAATTCCTTAGTGGTAGGAATTGTGTGATTTTGATGTAGTTTTTCTGTCTGTTTGGTTGGTTTTTAGCTCTAAAATCTTAAAAAAATAATTTTCTGAAATGGCACTCATATTTTACAAGCTGACTAGAGAAGATAATTTTTTGTTTGTAACTTATACAGCATATTGTATTGGGTAAAATATTTTAACAGGTTTTGGTGGTTTCTAGGAAGTTCAGCTGATTAATTTAATTTTGTCTTCATAATGCTAATTTAAGGATGTTCTGTTGTTGAGAGCTAGGAGTCGTAAGAAGGTTTTTGCCTTTTGGAGTGTGTCAGAAAAGGTTATCTAAAAGTCAGCAACCAAGTAATCCTAATAAGAATGTAGCTCAGTGATAAAGAGCTAGCCTAGCTCATCCCCAGCACCATTGCATTACAGAAGCAAACAAAGAAGCAAATAAACAAAATCTTAAGATTAGTATTCTAATTGTAACATTTATTCTTTTAAGTATGAAACTGTTACAGAAAGATTCAGAGCAACTAAATCAACATGAAATGCAGAGGTATTTGGATATTAATTACTAGTCATATACAATGAAAGTTGATATGCCACTTGAGGTATTGGTGAAAGAATGTAAAAATGATTAAAGATGAAAGAAATTCTAAATGATATTCAGAAAATTGAGAAAAAGTTCTAAGTCAATTGGAAGAATCTCATCCCATGTATAATGCTCAAATTTAAAATTTTAATTGCTAGAGACAAAAATTATGCCACCATGCCCCTGAATAATTGTAAAAAGAATATTGATCATGAGTTATAATTGGAAAAAAAATAGAAAATGACAGAAATTAGAAGTAGCTGAGGATAAAATGGTCACTTTTAAATTTTCCAATAAGGAGAAATTGAGGTATCTTTCCCTGGCTGTAGTACATCAAATGATTTGAAGTGAAAGGAGAAATATATTCAAAGATGCAGAGAAGAAGTGACAAGGATCAGAGGGATTGGCATGAGGAAGTGAATAATGCAACTTCAAATTTGATTTATACACTGCTATAACTCTAAATTTGCAAAAAGATTTTTAAAAATTAGTCAAAAACCCTAGCAACACTAGAAGTGAGAAGACTGAGAAATGAAGTAGGTGGTAATGAAGCAATGACATCAAAACCTGGTCAAAAGACCTCACAGAAATTAAAATTGTTAAAGTTGGTAAAAACAATCTTGTAAGTGCAAAGTAGTTGACAAAACTGTGAATAACTTTAAAAAGAATTCTGCATAAGGCTAAATATTTTTTAAGAAAAATAATTAATTTTGGACAAAAATATGCAATATTTTATGAATATAAAATTTTTTCAAGCAGAGAAAAGAATGGTGGTTTTCAGAGACCTAAGGGGGCAGAGGGAGAAATGGTGAAAGGAGAAATGTTGGTCCAAAGATGCAATATTTCAGCCGGACAGAAGGAGTGTTAGTGATTAGTTACACACATATCATGACTATAAAATAATGCATTGTGTATTTCAAGATTGATTAAAGATTAGATTTTAAGTGTTCCTATCTCAAAAAATAAGTATATAAGGTGGTAGATATGTTATTTATTCTAAAATATTAAAAAATTTATCAATACATTACATTATACCACAAATATATACAATTCTTATTTTTCAATTAACAATAAAACTTACTCATAAGAAGAAGAAACTATCCTTAGCCTTTAAAACATTTTTTCCTCAAAATACTGCCATAAAGAATAAAAGAAAACTGATCAACTGAAGAAAATCCCATAGAAATAATTATAAATTTACAAACAGAAGAACCATATTTTTGTAAGTCATAGCATTTGATAAATTTGACAGCTCCATGATTCAATAAATTCACTATTTGATTACTTGATTTTATGACATTGCTATATAGCCAACTGGACTAGTCTTTTATTAGGGAAAATAGCTAAATTCACCATTGTATAGTCAACGTCTACTGTGGTGTCTGGTACAGTAGGTAGCCAGTAAATGGATGGGTAGATGAGTGGATATATAAATTGTTTGGGCAGAGGAGACTACAAGAAGAAATAAGACCACCAGAGTTCTTGTCTTCATGGAGCTCCTATCCTAGTATAGGGTGTGTTGTAGCCCAAATATTTCGTTACTAATAATATACCTATAATGCAACTTCTACAAGTTTTACTCATTCTTAGACTACAGTAACAGGTGAACTTTACTGTTAGCCAACATTGGGGGGCCATTTAGATGGAAATCTAACTTCATTCCCCAGAATGATAAATACACTTTTTCAAGTAGGCCAGAGTGAGGCCATACCACACAGGGTTGTTTGACAGTCACATTTCTAATAATATGTTTGAAACTCTGAAGGTAAATTCCATTGTGCATGACATTCCCATTGCACTCTGTGCTGAAGTGATTGTCAAACAGACTTGAGAGAGGCAGGCAGAGCAGGAGGAAGGGGCTGGCAGCCCACTCGACCCATGAATCAGGAAGGAAGTGCTCAGGCAAAGATCACCCCAGGAAGCCACAGCGGGCTGAAGGCCTTTTTCTTTTCTTTCTTTCTTCTGCCTCTTCAATTCACCTCCTTGTGGATGATCAGAAATGAAAGGAAATGAGGTGGAGGTGAGTCCATCCAAGCCAGAGTGGACAGAGGCATGCAGGGTATGCAAGGGAGAGAGCTGGCACCTTAGACACGAAACACGTTGTCCTGAGCTCTGTGGAACCCGTACAGTAAGCACAAGAGGCTTTTCCTGTGCAGTGAGTTGGAATTAAACATGCTAATTTGAAGTCTCTTTCAAGTATTTTGTTTAACTCTATTGGCCTTTAATTCCTTTATATTGCATCATTTAATGTAATGTTATTTATATATGAAGCATGCTATGCTTATTAACCAATGTACAAAAATCTAAAGTACAGATTTTCTGTAATGGGCTAATTACAGGACTTTAAAGCCACCTACTGAGTTTTGCTGAGCTGCACAACAGGTTCACTGAACTGGATAAATTTATTCAAACGTGTGGAAATGAACCCCATTCTATGTGCAATGGTACTGGGAAAACACGCAAATTATACCTCAATACCAGTTTAATGGGTCAAACAGTGAACCTGAATACTGAACTTATCTACATCTTAAAATAGCCGAGAAGCCTGTGGCAAGAAGGGGAATTTCTGCCCTTCCGAAGGAGTTTCTCGCTGTTCCTTGTAAACAGTGGCAATAAAACAATAAGGAGCGAATTCACTCCTTGCCTTTCAGTGACCTTTGAAAATACACAACTTTCATAACCGGACCCAGGAGTGGAAGGGAGGGATGAATGCTCGGCAAACATGAGTCTCAAGCACAGCCTTTCATCTTCTCCGTGGACAACAAGAGGTGTATTTTCTCGTGTCATGGTTTAGGAGGAATTCAGCGCAGAGTGTTCAGTGAGGAATACAAACAAGGTATAAACAGGGGTGGCATTAAACATTCTCTTCAAACCAGTTCCCCCACCCCAGTACCATCAAAACAAGGGTGATCTTTCAATCATGCTAGAATTATTTCTTCATTAATTCACTCTCAGATTTTTTTTTTCATTTGAGAGCTCTGGAGGACATTAGAGTTAAGCTCCATAGTGTTATCAATCCATTATTAAAATACAAATGGGAGGGGGAGAAAACAGAGACAGAGGTAGAACAGCTGGGTCAGCAGCAGAAAAAACAAAAACAAAAACAAAATCCTGTTTCTCATGTTGCACAAAAGTAGTTTTTCAGGTAGATAAATTCACACACACACACACACACACACACACTCATATATGATCATTCATATGCCTGAGATAAAGACAGACATTGCTTTTATTCTTTACTAGGTTCCTGTTGCGGTGATCTATTTTGTCATGAAAGGTAAAAGAATATAATTTCCAAGCCTGCAAAAGTTCTAGTCTTACCCTCAGGGCACCTTACTTGCAGGGTACAATGTGCCCCTCCCACAGACACACACGGATGTCAACCTAATTCAGGTTTTCTCCTCAGGGAGACACGGGTGTGCCTCGTTCTGGAAGCAGCCGGGCTGGGTTTTTGAAGCATCTCTGCCAGCACCACGTATACCGATAAAAAAAAAGAGTCATGCAGGAAATGAGGTGTGACGCAGGCCAGCTTCGCCAAGACTCTCGGACCAAGAAATAAGAATTTAAATATGAAATACTAAAATTTAACACATGACTGAAAGAAAATAAATGGTGTACCATTGAAAGCATTTGAGGTAATTAATCAATGCTGTGTTTGTACATATCATTAAATATATTATACTCCGTTTAGATTTGATTTCTATGCTCCTTTTATAAAGAGTTAAAAGAAAATACATTTGAATTCACGCTGATACTGAAAACATGCTCCTAGCTTCTAGTTTTTTGGATTTCAAATCATTTCCATTAACAAACAGCTATTTGCCCTCTAATAAAATATGTCATTATGCTTTATTCACATTGCACAAAAGAATCACTGAAAAATCGCCCCAATGATGGCCAATAATTACACATTTTGCTCCTGTGCTAGTGATGAAGAAATCTGTTCATTGGAGAAAGCAGGTGCTGGGGCATCAAGCTAATAGTCAATGTGTGCCGTGGTAATTAGCCACTGCGATTGCTAAAATTAACAATTAGCTAACATGCAATTCTCTTTTTTGCAGGCTGCAGTTTACTTTGTATAATCCTTGCATGTTCTTAGTAATTACTCTGACAGCTTATTATTTTTATTTTTTCTGGTTTGAACACAGCTTTAACATTTGCATGGGGCGACCCAAATGTTCAACAGGCAGAAGTGAAACAACTGCTTGACTAGGCATATTTCAGAGGCGCACATTTGGTTGTTTTCTGAACTTTTCATTGTTGGGGAGGGGAGCGGTCAGGGGGAGAGCTATCATTCTTTGCAGGCTATTGTCTTTGCCCTAGGCCTTCCCCTCAGGGCAGCTCATGCAGGCACCCTGAAGCTTTTAGAAGGCAAACTGCCCAGTCAGCGGCAATTTAGACTCTAGGGACCAACTCCAGGGATGAAGTGTCACAGTCAAGCTGATCAAAACATCTTCTTTTCATTCTTCTTCCCTGGAGTGTGTCTTTGGTTAATGCATTCACTGGCCCTGCACAAGACCCCTCCACTTAGGGAGAAAGTGTAGCATCCTTTGTGGATTATTCTTGTCAGGGCTATATGCTAAGATAGTATTGCTAGAGCCTTTTAAGTGAAGGCAATAAGGCCTCAGCCTACACATGAAAGAATAAAAGAAATTAAAAGGCAAGAGAGTAATTCCTTCCAGAAAAGAAAACCTACAGGAGAAAGAAATGTTAATGAAAGCTCTCAAAGCCTTCGAGGAAGATAAATTGCCACAACAAATTTAGCCAACTGCTACTCTAAACTGTATTAGTTTCCTATAGAAGCCAACAAATGAGCACTTAAACAATATAGATGTACTATTTTAGAGTTCTGGGTGGTCAGAAGTCCAAAACTGGGTTTCCCAAGGCTACAATTGAGAAGTCACTAGGGCTGCATTCCTTCCTGGAGCCTGTAGGGGAGAGTGTGGTTCTTTGCCTTGTTAACCTCTAGAGGCAGCCCACACTCCTTGGCTTGCAGCCCCTCTGAAACCGGCAATGTTGCACCTCCCACCTCCAACATTCCCATAGTCACATTTCCTTTGACCACAGCTGGGAAAAACTCTTCAATCCTAAGGACTTGTGTGTTTACACTGGGCTTACCTGGACAATCCAGGCACAATGTATTTCATTGAATACTATCAACGATGTTTCTTCGGTCGTGTAAGATAACATACAGGCTACAGGGATTAGGACCTGGACATTTTCAGAGAGCCATTATTATTCTATCACACAAACCAGAGAAAAATATACATCTGGTAAGCCTGTGCTTCTCTACGGTTGTAAGTCATTGAGCATTTGATGTCAGAGAACTGGATGACTTAGGAGTGGAGTTAAGGCTGCAGTAGTGGTTTTCTATGTTTCCCAAGCCAATAACTTTTATGGCCCTCTTGCGCCAGGTTCCTTCACTCATGCTTGGTGTGAGAGCCAGCCATGCTTCCTTGTGCACCTCCCAGGCCTCTGAGCCTGGAGAGACTTTTATCCTTTTGATGAGAACATCACCTTTCAGAGTACAGGTGTGGTCTGGCTGTGGTCTGGCTGAGGTTGTAAATTGTGCTGTGTAGCAGTGTGGGGTTGCAACATGCTGGCTGACTGTGTGAATGAGTAGCCACTGTCAACAGGAACTCTGAATGATTTGAAAGAACCTGCAGCTCTAACTTCTAAAACAAAACAAAACAACAACAACAACAACAACAACAAAAACAGTGACAGAGAGACAAACCACTAGGTGCCCTGAGGAGTGCTGGGACACTGTCCATGTCTCAATGTCAGCTGACTACCAGTGAGGTTGAGGAAAATATTAGGATGGGCACAGAGAACGTGGGCTTCAGGCCCAGCTGTAAGCTGTGAAGGCTGAGCAGGGCCTGGCTTAGCAGGAGGTCAGGGAAGTGAGCTATGACAGAGGTTGGGACTGGGCTTGCAGTGGTAAAACATAGCAACATGTTCTGTTTGCTTAAGTGGGAGGAAACTGGAATGAGCAGAGGCTGCCCAGAAGAGTCAAGTAGGCAGAAGCCAAACACCCTGAGAGCTGGGTAATGCTGAGTGTAAATAAGCTGAGACCACACAGTCTCAGACGTTCCTTGCCAAATGGCTAGAAGGGAGGGAGTTCATGGTGTGTCAGGTTTTAAGAAATAGAAGTGTGTTAAAGTCCTGCCTTATAAAATAAACCATCAAATAAATTATTCATATAGTAAAGTCCTCTTATATACTTAAAACAGAATACCATTCACCAAAAATGTATTGTCCAGCCAGTTTGGTGGTGGTGTGGTGTAATACATCACAGAGTGCTATAATTCCAGCACTGTGCAAGGTTGAAGTAGGAGGATTGCAATTTCAAGCCCACCGTGGGCAACTTAGTGACTTAGCAAGACCCTGTCTCAAAATGAAAAATAAAAGAGGTTGGAGATGTTGCTCAGTGGAAAAGGTCTTTGGTTCAACACCTGGTACTTCCCCGCCCACAAAGTGTCATCCATCCCCCCCAAACACAACTGTTCTGTAAAGTAAATCAACCACATAACATAAGGTTCTTGAAAAACAGTGGACTGAGAGAACTTTTGGGAAGCACGGTGCCACATCTTAAAAATACTTTGCTAAAATCTCAAGATATGTGCATCAGGTCAAGAGGCTGGCTAAGATGTGGGTATTCAAGCTGGGCAACATGCCAAGGGGAAACTCTATTTTGATGTAAAGATGTCTTGCCAGAGGATTTTGACTACCTCACAAACAACTATGGCTTAGGCAGAGGAACTACTTTGACTCAGAGCATGCATGCAGCCATTATCCTCCCAGATCCAGCACACCGCCCTCACTGGAGACCTCACCAGTACTCTGGGTTATTGTTTTGACTGACAGATGTAGACACCAAGACACAGTAGATTACAGAGTACTTTGGGTTCCCAGAGGCAGGTCTGAGACAGTTGGGAATAAAACCTAGAATTTCAAAATTGTACTCTGAAAGTGGTCTCTTTGGGTTACAGATTCACAAGGGGAGGGGTGCAGAGAGAGAAAATGTTGGCAGAAGTATGGGCATAGTGAATAGGGGAACAAAGCAAAGAGAGAGAGAGAGAGAGAGAGAGAGAGAGAGAGAGAGCATGCGAGCTGGTGTGATCTGGGCAAATTTCCTGTGTGTTCCTTCGGTAGTAAGGGGCAATGCAATCTCAGGTCGTGAGCATCATAGAGTCTTAAAAACCAGGCTCCATGAGATGAAAATGATCAAACCATCCAGTAAATGCCATCTTATGAACAGGAGTGACTAAAGGAAGAGAAATTGCCAAAAGTTATTATAACGTTGTATGTCATAAATATATAGCATTGTTATTTATCAGTATCAAATAGCAATTTTAAAGATGGGTCTACTTAGAAGGGGTAGGAGAAGGAATCACAAGAACTAGAACCAAGTAGCCATGGAAGAAAACACTTATTAGTTTTTGTGAAAAAAAAAAGAGCAATAAAAAGAGTCAAATGTATTCATGTTTAACTTGCCTACCTCTCAAGTGCAGTCCAGGATATAAGTCTAATTCCTAAAGTTTCCAAGGTTAAAAACTTTGTGTCTGGCCAAGAGTAATTTACTGAGGAATGCCATGCCTCAGAACCACTCCCACTGTGCCCCATCTCCATTCTGCCATTATCCCTCAGCCTCATTAATCACCCCCATGTGAGAAGATAGTTCTCTGCTAGAACACACAGTGTGTGTGGACAGGTCACATGTGGGAAAGATGGCAGTAAATGCATTATGCTCCACTTCAGATCAACAGTACCCAGTCTGGGGTAAAATGCCAAATCAAGAGATAAAAATATGGGTGTTGTGTGTGTGCTGTGTGTACGTGTGCCTGTGTTTTTTTGGGGGGGGGTCCCGCAAAAGGCTTGCTCTCTTGATTTTTGTTTGATCTTGTTCTTCTGGTACCAATCTCAGTTTTTATGGAAGCTCAGTTTCCTCTACTTCAAGCTAGAACATAGATTGTTAAAGCTGCATTTGTTCTTCAAATTAAACTGGAATGACAGATCAAAAGATTTTTTTTAAATGTATTTCACATTTCCAAGGCACACTGCTGTTCACCCACTTTCCTCTCAATTTGCTGTCAGAACAAGATACCCAGCACTGTGCCATATCCTAGGAAGGGCCTCTGAATCTTTTTTCCAGTAACAAATATTTTTGATATTCTTAGACACACACTTACTTCAATAAATGAAAATGAATAAGCACAGCATAGCAGTGCAAGGAGTTCACTTCCCCTTTGCCTTCTTCAACATCCCCTTCCGAAAAGCCTGCAACCAAAAGAAAGAGAATAAATGCAATAATTACATTGTAAACTTATTTGTTAACTGTTTGTGTCTATCTGATCATTGCTCAAAAAAGAATATATAAAAATAATCTATAGTTTCAAAACCCAAAATATATTTTGATTCTAATAAAGACCACACTGTGTTTGTGTTTTAAGGTCACATGGGTGAAAGCCAGGCTCAAGGAGGTCATGGTTTCTACCCACCCCCTGGTTTATCAGTCTGTGTCTGATGGGTCTTGTCTAGTGTATAGACTATCCAGGTGTCCTGCGTTCAGATGAGGACACTTTTCACTTTGTAATGAGACCAGATTAGCAGATTAGAGGCACCACTGTGAAATTTGGTTAGTGTGGAAACAGGAAATACTGACCGTAGTCGCTCAGAAATAGAAGGACTTGACATTAGAAATTAATGATAGATGCACTGACTCCATATGTTTTCTTTCAGGAACTGTCTGTAAAGCATTGACCGCAGGCTAATGTAATCTTCGTCATACAGCCCAGTGAAAAGCTCAGAATCCTGTACTACAACAAAATGCTACCGATTTTACATCTCCCTTTAAAGCTTTAGGCAGTTGGGGTATTTTATTGAGACTTCTAAACATAGAAATCTAATTTTTAATCTTTCCATCAAATGTCTTCACACTAGTGTTTTGAATGAGTTAACGAGTGGTACTGTTTATAGGACACAAGGTTATAATCTGAATTTATGAACTATAAAGAAAGTGCCAGTGTGCTGAGTAACTAATGAGCTTTTTAATGATGAGAAATAGATAAAGCTTTAAAATGCAGAATGCTTATCAAGGATCTCAGACAATAGCAAAGTGGAGCAATTTAGAAGTACTTACCAGTGCTACTGCTGTGACAGCGAGAAGTGAACTATTTTCTTTCATTTTAAAGCACTGTTTTTCATACATGGGAGTAATTTCTATATTTTCTTAACTAAAATTAAATGCCCTAGTATAATCCTCTTTTCAATGGAGTTCAAAATATAAATAACCTATTGATGCCACTTGTGATAAAGCAAGAGAAAATGCCTCGACAGCAGGGTGGGGAGCTATCTGAATATCAACATGGGTGGTGGGATCCAGGTTCTGATGAGGTCTGACAGTTGGGACTTCACTTGCAAGCTTTCCTTGGAGCAGCCCTGCACACAGGTGTGCTACCTGCCAGAGGGAGGCAGTGCTCTGGCTGGGCAGATGCAGCACCAGCATCTCAGGTGTTTCCCAGAAAGCATTTCACATTCCAAGAGCGCCCTTGAGGTTTGCTCATGGTTACCTTAGCTGTAATTCAAATCTCAGTCCTGCAATTTCCCACTGGGTAACTTCAGGAAAATAGATTTTAATCTCCCTGAACCTTGATTCCTTTATCTCTTAAGAGGATTAAGCAGAAACCCAAGCAACACTGACTTTATCCATCTCAAAAGAACAGAACCAGGGCAGAGGGGCCAAGAGAGAAGCCAGTGAGTAGGGTCCTTCCAATGGCACTGGCCGTTCAGCTCTGCTTTTTGTGTGTGTCTTTCCAGCTTTCCTGGCCTTTGACTATTTCACTCTTCCTCATCTCTTAACTCCCTCTCATCTCATTACTCCCTTTCAATCCTTAAGTTCTTCCCCACCCTTAAGAAAAATTATCTTCATTTTAATTTTTAAGTTACTTACTTATAATCTATATTCAGATTTGCTTCATATCATGTGTTAACTTAGGCTTTCCAGGCAAAATACAGAACAACCAGTTAAATTCAGATTTTGTGTAAACAAGAAATAATCATTTAGCACAAGTATAGGTCATGCAATATTTGTGTTTTGATTTTCTGATCTGGCACTCTAGTTAACTAAATATGAGTTAGAGTCTCTTTTCTTTTTCATCTTCACATTTTCATCACACCCAAGAGAGATTTTACTTATTCAGTTGTATGCCTTCATGTACATTTGTCTGATTCTAATAATCAAACTCCTATATGAAAAAGAATCATAATTTATTGTTTGTTCCATTTTGCTTTTGCCATGGTCTCCTCTCTCCATGTGTCATGCTGTATGGCCTTGACTTATATGTTCAGGAGTTTTCTAGAAGAGGAGGCATTCTTGAGAAGGTTTCGAGGACATCCATGTGGATAATTACGTACAGTGAGGTCAAGTCCAGAACACCACCAACTGGGTACTTATGATGTTTACTTCTCCTTTATTTCCCTTCCCTAGGGCTATGATGACAGGTTCTTGGTCAACTGATGAATTACTGGAAGAGTCTACTACTGCAGGAGACCACAGGCCAGTAGGTTTATGAATGTAACTCAGGAGCCCCATGTATAATGGATGGGGAAAATGATCATTTTATTTTCATAACCTCTTTCAGTTATGGATGCAGGAAACAAAAACATTTGTTATCAGTACCTATGCCTATGTTACCCAGAGAAATCAGAGATTTTTAACAATAACACATTAAAGTTATATACACCCAAAATTTAATCACTCATTATTAATTCAACATTTTAGGAGCTTAGACCTATCCATGATCTGTTGTTTAAGTAATGAGCTAATAACAGTAAAGAACTTCCTCGACATAAATTTGTTTTTATAACTTTATTTCAATACCATTGGTTTTCTTTGTAATACTGTGTACTTTATTTTCTGCACTTAATAATATTATTCTGAGGACTGAGAATGAGCTCAGTGGTAGAGCATGTATTTAGCATGCAAGAGGCCTGGGTGCAGTCCACAGCACACACACTCACCCACACACTCACAGCCCCCAAACATACACAAAGGTAAGAACTGGCACCAAAGACAACTTGAGTTCATGTATACATAATTTACTTTGCCAAACCAACTATTTCCAGAGCAAAATGGGCATAAACTACCTTCCTTTTCTAAGTGCATGCTTAAAACTGCAGGCCGCCCTGTTATGGTTTATAAGTTGTCTTTAATATTCCTCTTAACTTAAATTTTTGAGGGAGAGTAGATTTCTAGAGGAAAAGTATAAAGGCCTTTTGGAAACACCCACAGGAGTAAAACTGATAAAAGAAAAAGAACTAAAACCAGTCTAAGTTTACTTTCATTGCTAGTTCTGTTTTCCAACCTCTGGCAAACAGTGTCACTACAAAATCCAACGTAGCACAAAGGTCAGTTTACAGAATAATATTAAATATGTACATAATTTGGATAATATAGCAAAGGTGGGTTTTTTGCAGCAACTGCTAAGCGTTTGCTATTTTGCAACTTAGCAGGAAAAAACTCACTATACAGCCTTGTTGGTGAAGTTGAGACCTCAGGAAAAAATGGGTCTGGCTTAGGAAGGAGGTAACTGATGCAGAGAAAAGGAATCTTTTACTGCCCAAACCTCTTTGTTATTTGTGAGCTTCCAAGGGCTCAGGGAAGGTCGTGGGGAGGCTGGGGGCCTAGAGATGGGGGATTTCGTGCTGGAAAATGGGTTGCTTGCTGGGTGGGAAGTGGGGGTGCCAGATCTTGGCTTGGGAGGGTGGGTGGGAGGACTTGATGAATGCCTAAGGGTTGGACTGGGAGAATAAAAGCCACGAAGGGACCGTCTCATTAAAGAATCCATTTCCCATTTTCAGCAGTTTGCTACATTAACAAGCTGAGCTGTGAAAGGATTAGATCCGCTAAGTGAGTGCCTGTTCTGTGCACCATTGCAAAACACATTTCAGAAAGCAGTGGATTCGCCTTAAATGAGTATCTGCTGGAGGAGCAAAGCCCTAGGAAAACAAAGGGGCACGCCAGGGTAAGCTAATAATTCCTGCTGTGCTTTGAGGGCAATGAAATGACTGCAGCCCTGAGAACTTTTTCTCCCTCCCCTGCAGTTGGTATAAACATAAGAGCCATTTTGATGATCATATCGACACCTCGGCAACAAGTGCTTCCCAGGTGCCAACAAAATGTCACTTCCCAAAGGGTTAAATGAACCAAAAGGCCTCCACCTCAAATATTCTTTTTCTGCACACATTTAGTATGCATACCTATTAAACAAAACAATGGGCATAGATTCATATCCTATCTACAAATAATCAAAAGATACAAGAACAAATCTACCACCAGCTGCTTCGTCCCAGGCTCTGCTTTGACTGGGAGGGGAAAGCCAAGTTTTGAGCTGGGTCTACCCTGACTCAGGCCTTAACTTGCAAGTACTGCTATTCTAACCCTTTCTCTTGATCTGCTTTTCAGCCTGTCTCGGAGAACACAGCTCAGAGCAGCAGGGAAGTTGCTTAGCAAAGGGCCACCCACTTGCCTATTATTCCTTCCTCGCCTGTGACATGACACAAGAACAAAGTAGACATTAACCGCTACATTAAACCCAGAAAGAAAGTAATCAGTAACCTGTTATTCCCTTAATAAAGGGAAACACATGCAGTGTGAAATCCAGAAGACTAATCAATAGCCACAGACAATGCAATGTGCCAAACAAATTGCAAATCAATTAGAATCCTTGTTTTCTTTGAAATGGTTCACTATATCTAAAGCAATTACTCCTTCATTAGACCTAATTTAACAGCATGACTGCCCTGGCTACAACTGGCAGCGTCTGGCTATCAAATGGAAGAATGGCAGCCCATTTCTGTCTGTCTGTGAGTCTAGCACCAATCAAAAAAAAAAATTGAATTCCTTTATATGAGAGAAACTTTTAATGAATGGGTAGATATTTGTTTTAATCAAAATATCAATACAGGAATGAAGGTTTCCTGTCTCCCCAGTCAGGAAATTAAAAGAGAAAAGAACAAAAGATTTACTGAATAAAAATCAGTAATTAAAAATATTTTTTCTTTTTATGCTTCAGATGGATAAAAATGACTTTAAGTATGCAAAGTCTCTTCAGCTCTTTAAATCTAACATACCTCTTGGCAATAGTTTTTGGAGTTTTAAAAAGAGAATCTTCCTGGCTCTTGAAAGATTGGAATATTCATTTGGTCAACAAAAGAACGTACTTGTTCATTTTATTATTAAAGCTATTTAAAAATCACTTTATCAAAGTGTGATTTATGCAGAGTTAAATTCGCCCATTTGAAATGGACAGTTGGTGAATGTTGGCAAATCACCCCAGTAAGCTCCCATGTCCCCCGTGGGTTCCCCTACAGTCTTCCCAGTCCCTGGTCCTACGCAGCCAGAGATCTGCTTTCTGTCAGCCCACTTTACTTTTAAGAACACTTCCCTGTGGAGGTATAGGGCTGGAAAAATAATTGAAATAAGGCTTTTGCGTCAGACTGGGGAAATGGGTTTGTCCTTGTTGGAGGCAGCAAACAAAGAACTGAAGGAGAAGATTACGAACTTTTTGAAAGTAGATAATGTTGTAAGAGATTAAGCCATTTCCAGAAGCTGGAATAAATATTCCTAAATGAGCTGAAAAAATGTTAATAGCCACATCTTGTTTTATATCACTAAATCTCATAGTGTGATACTCTTTGAGGCTCTTCACAGCTCGAAGAGTTTCTTGAAATTTAATTTTTCTGAGTTATACTTTCTGTCTGTAAAAGCCACACATTTTGATTATATGAAATGCCAATATAAGAATTGGTAAGAAAGTTCTTTATAGTTCCACTCCCCCCAGTAACATTCAAAAGTACTCAAAGATATACGTGTCAGGATATTCCTTACGACATTTTGGTAACAGCAAAAACATCGGGAGCAGTAGGACTTTGAGCCTTAAATGACACTGCACATGTGCCTCTGCTTCCTTCTCTGCTTCCCTCCTAACAGCTTTATCTCCCCTCTTCCCCTCCCCCTAATCCTCCCTCTTCACCTCACATCAAATAGCTTTTTATTCTCTGTATCCTTTGCCTTTCTTCTTTTTTCTTTGGAGCCCAGTGCAGAAAAATTCTTGCACTGAGGGTACCCATACCTTTTGCAGGCCAATCAACCCATTTCCCATATCCTCCTCCTCCAAAGAAAATATTACTCTAAAGCTCTTCCCAGAAATTTGCACTGCCCCACACTGCACCACATCCTGGCCTCTCTAACCTTTCACTTTTAGCACTGTCACTCCATTGAATTACTTTCTTGTTTCCATTAGTCTGACTAACACTCCTGTTTTTCTCTACTCAATCAATGAACATTCCTTGAAGGCCTGCTTCCCCATGATGGGCTAGTTCTGGGAGTTGATTTTTAACTGTAATGAGCAGCATTTGTGATGAAGGGGAGAAGTGGAAGCACTTTTTGAAGACGATGTAGTTTGCAGCTTAGATTAAGCAGAAGCTGAGATGATTTAATTTAAGGTAAGGGAGAAAGACTGTACCCCTTCTTTCCACTCTATGCTGAGAGAGTAGAGGATAGCTTTGTCATGAAGGCTGCAATTCCAGGACTTGGTCAAAAAATAGGACTTTGGAAGAGTCTAATTTAAAGACTTTTAAAAAGTTAAGTAAAATGCTTTCTTAGCCTATTGCTGTGTATGCTTTTCAGATTTCTGTGGGTAGACATTTGTTTAACGACTCCATAGTTTCAACTGTTCTGTTCACCTCCTCCCATTGCTTTGTCACATCCACAAGATAAATGTCAGCTAACTGCAAGGGAAACATGTAGGCCAGGCCTGGAAGAGCTCACAATATGATAATTTAAAAGACAGAAGGGTTGGTCTCCCATGGACAACATAGTGATCACTGAATAGTTAAAGACTGAGTAAACCTTCAAAGGAGAAGCACGACAAATTCCATACTTTTTGAGACAAGGGGACAAGGATCTTTGGTTTGCAAGATAAAGACAAATACATCAGATTTATAAAGTTTCCATGGGGAGTCTTGACAAAGAACCTCTTTGCTCATAATTTTATATACTGTTATATTCACTAGTCAAGTCACTGCTGGCAAATTTCGAATTGTAACTAGTCACTTAAATGTTTCTGCAGAGCTTATGTCCTACCAAAATGAGCTGTCTGGTGATTTTGGTTCCCATCCCTGTTCACATGATGTGGAGACCTGATTCTTGCTAATACACAGATAAAAGCCATAACAGAATGTTGACAGAACAAATGAAGCCTGTTCTTCAAAGTAAGCACTGCCCTTTTGTTTGTTCTACTATATAAAAATGTGAATAGACAAGTCTTTTGCAAACTTTCAGGGTGCCAAGTTTTATCCCCTATCCCCACTCCTAGACATAATCATTTTGGTTGTTGGATTTTTTTCCCTTTCATCTCTTATTGACTATTAATATGACTATTTTATCCACCATGGGTGAATGCTTAACTAATACAGTTCTTCATACAAATGCAAACTTCCTATTTACCAGCCTCTGGTGACTCTGCGTCTTGCACCAGAGTGGTATCATTCAGTTTCAGTTGCTATAGCATTTTCAAGAACCTCTCTGTTCTTGTCATAAATTATCTTTAAGTGAAAAAAGCTCAGAGGAGGTCTGCAGCAAACTGTATCAAATAATGAATTTGTAAGCAGTGGAAGAAAACACTTATCTTACTTATGCTCTTCTCCCATCGATTGTTCTGTGACCCTTTTTTGGGATACAGATAAGCGTAACCCTGAAAAATGTTTGTGTTGTCTTTCTTTAACTGGCAGCCTGTGGGCTGCATGATCTAATAAATATTGGCAGGGCCAAATGAAATAATATAGAAGAGCTTCTCTTCTTTAAAGTCCACAGACCAAGAGACTCTTGTCACTTGTTAATATCTCCATCAAACACTGAAGTGTTAACATATGTGATACGACCACGCAATCAAGTAAGGACCGATTTGTTGACTAATTAAACCAACACAACAAGCTCTTTAGCACCTACAAGTGACAAGTTTAGAGCAGGCAAGTGGAAACTCTCAATTGAGCCCCCTTTTATGAGACTATCATGCCAAATTCAATTCTGACTGAGTAGTATTTGAATGTACTTGACTTCCACCATGTGCTGACATGCTTACAATAATTCATCATGGGTGACAATAGCCCAATATTAGAGATTTATGATATATACAAAACAGTTACAAATGAAATGTAGCCCTTACATGGGTCTGCTTTCCTTACCCACTGCCTATTGATATTATAATTAATGGTCAATTACTTAGGGAAAAAGAAAATAGAAAATAGTCATTACTGATTTCAGTCATCATTGGATTTTTTTTTTTTTTTTGGCAAATTCTGGGGGTAAACGAAACCATTTTCTCAGTGTTTGGTAATTGCTTCAAAATAAGAAATGGACACAGAAGCCTGGTGTTCGTGATTCATTTTAGTAACAAGAATGAGTTAATGATATTTTAAAGGAAACTGGGTATAAACTAAGTTGCCTGATTCATGGGAAATCATTTTAAGATGTATCTTTGTGTGAACAGATAATATACAAATGTCATATCTGTGTGCACCTGGCTGCCTTCCCTCACAAACCACACCAGTGTTTTAAATTCAATTTCCCTGTTTCTAAAATGAAACAGTTCCACTTGCATATAACTAACAACTTTCTAATACTCAAACTTTTAAGATTTCTGATATGTTATTTCCATATCCAGTTTAATAGAAAGGGAAATAAAACACTTTCTACTGTTGTTTTTGGTGTGCATTTAATCTTTCTCTCCTTTTTCCCCTATATACTCACTTTTTAAATTTTTTTATATGCTTATATTCAAAATTTCTGTATCCTGCCCCAACTCTCTTCTGGCTAACCTTATCCTTGCCAGCTGGACAATCCCACTTGCAAACAACCAAGAACTGACTGTACCTGTATAAAAAATCACACATATACCAGTAGATATATGAGTTAACTTTTTCCATTCCTCCATGCTCATAAACAAGTAAGACACATTAGCAATAGGAGATAGCCCCAGAGGCTTTCAAGTTAGCAAGGAAATTTACAGGTCTTGGCCACCTAATCTGAACCTATCCTGTGCTGTAGGCTGTTTTAGGGGGCTCTCCGTTATACATACC
>PVJX010013089.1:0-48406 GCA_004027295.1 Dolichotis patagonum | reverse complement strand
TTTCTCTCTTTTATCTTTTCTTTTCTTTTTTTTTTTTTTTAATCGGTACCAGGGATGGAACTCACGACTGCCTGCTTGCAAGGCAGGCGCTTATGCCGCTGAGCTAAATCCCCAGCCCCTTTTCTTTTCTTTTTTTCACTAAGTTGCCCAGGTTGGTCTTAAACTTGAAGTCTTTCTGCCTCAGGCTCCCAGAGAGTTGGCATGATGGATGTGCATCACCATGCCTGGTTACCTCCACATTTATTATTAGTGTAATAGTTTAGTGTTTGTGTGTGGTGCTGGGAGTGGAAGCCAGGGTCCTGGCCAAGGGAGACAAGAGCTCTAACACCAAGTGACATTGTTAGGAAAGAAGTAAGAAAAACCAAAGGTATGAGCTCAACAGGCCAGGTTTATTTCAGAACAAACCTGAGAGGGACCAGAGCAGGTAGACCAGAGCAGTGACTCTTGTACAGGCTATAAAGTGTTATGTAGTGTCATGAGCATAAAGGGAAGTGGTGAAAGGAAAAGTTCATTATGAAACTTTTAAGGAGGAGAGTTCAATGAAAAGCACTGTTGCTTTACATTTTCTACATAACTAATCCAAGTGTACTCATCCATTGGGCTAATAGTCATAATTTAAAATTCTAAGCCTTGCCAGGGACAAAGCTTGAGAAAGCACAGGGGATGGTGGGTGTCTACAAGAGCAGGGTGAAGAATGTTGGAAGTTATGGGGTATATTCGTGGTTACTGGGCCTTACTAACCCATTATACACCTGGTTTTTTTGTTTGTTTGTTTGTTTTTGTTTTTTTGTTTTTTGTACCGGGAATCGAACTCATGACCTCACGCTTGCCAGGCAGGCGCTTAAGCCACTGAGCTAAATCCCCAGCCCTATACATCTGTTTTGTTTTGCTACAGGGTATAGAACTTACAAGTACCATGAAGGCACTGTGCTACTGAGCTATACCTCTGCCCGCTCTCTTACACATCTCTAGCAGTTGTAAATGTTTAGTGAGATGGAAGAGGGGGAAGTGGTGTCTGGTCAGCCTGGGAGGGTGGTGGCTGGACTCCCTCAGACATCCCAGACCACTTCTCTCATCAGTCATGAAATAATTTATTACCTTAAGCTCTTGCCTTTGAATGATCTTCAGTTTTCTTGTAATTTTTTTTCTCTTTTCTTTTGGAATCTATACAAATAAATGAAGGAACTGAATTGAAGTTCATTGAGATTTCTTATACACCTCTGTGTTGTGTAGAAATGTATTTATTTTTCTAATTCTAGACATGTGCTTCTTAATATCTGATTATATATAGAAAATCTGTTTTCATGTTCTTGTGATTTATTTCTATCCTAGTGGTACAGTGGCTGAAGTGGGTTCATAAACAATACAGGAATCCAAGCAGCCAAATTGATAAATTTGGAATTTAATTAGTTGAGCTCAGTGACCACTCTTGTGGACCCATTTCAGAGTCTCACCGAGGGGCACTGAACTGAAAAATTACAAAGCTTTTAAACAGAGAATCACAAAAAGACATTCTGTTGGAAATAATATAGCTAGAATCTTACATTAATTTTTGGTTGATATCTGTATCTTGCTTCTTTTGTTGAGCAAGTTAATTTTTCTCCTGTGGGTATAGCTCATTCTGCTTTTCTCATGGGATTTATACTTTGAGTAATTTTCCATTTTCCTGGGTCAAACACAGGACACCAGTTAAATGCAGCGCTCAAGATGTTGTCAGGTGTGTGCCAAGCTACAGCAGTGGCCAGGGAACATACTCTGTGTATCAGTTTAATCCTGAGCAACTAAAAACTTGTCTTATACAACACTTGTGGATAAACGTACTAAATGTTTCACTTGCATTGAAAATTAAACATATATCTTATAGTTATTAAATGCATTGTTCTATTTATGCCCAATAAGTCAAGTATGGTGAAGTGATTGATTTTCAAATCTTATGGATCTCTTTATTGTAACATTGATGGAGTGATAAAAATTAAAGTTAGATTAGTATAGGTTGCATACAATCTAGTATAGATTGACAGGTAGTTAGATAATAGCTGCCCAAGGGACAAAGAGGGGACCAGAATAGCATATAATACCAGTTATAATTAAGTGAACAAAGACCTCTGTAAAATACATTTATAATCATTTATTGGGTCTCGAGTCCAAAGATATAGGCTTTTTTTGTGGAACAAAGTCTACAGCATTTCTGGTTGCTACAGCCTATAGCCCAATGAAATCTAAAAAGGAAACATTCTTTAAAGATCCTCTTGCCTTGGGCTCGACCTGGTTTAAATTGGAACCTAATTTTCATAAATTTATTGCATACATTTTTACATGGTTAAGGCCCTTGAGAGAACACTGAGCATCTAAAAAGGAAAAGAGGACACTTTGTAATTCCAGTGCAAGTTCTAAAAAAAAAAAAGTCAATAAGCATCATGATTACTATATTTTCCTGAAGTTCAGGAGTCTGTGTGCATGAAATGATATCCAGACCCATATACTCAGTGCAGATGCCTATATAAAACTGCCTGTCTTCTCACTTAATGGATAAATCACTACATCTGATTTAGTAAATTCAATCTATACTCTGCACAGCTCCCTATGTCTTCACTGTATTCTTTCATCAAAGGAAAAAGAACCAAGGAAAGAGGATTGGTTCCTTACAACCAAAACCCAGTTTCTGAGTTACAGTATATTTTTTTAATTTGTCTCTTTCTCACTTTAATTCAGTTAAATGACTGTTAAAATGGGTAGAAATTCAGAATTGTCATGTCTTCATGCTGTGTGGTATCTTTTATCTTGAAAGAAATCATCTTTCTTATCTTTGTACATGTTTTTACATTACTTTCTCTGACAGTATCATAGACCATCTCAAAATAAAATGAAAGGAATGAGATAGTCTTTCTAAATTGCCCAGTCTGGCTTTGAACTTATGATCCTCCTGCCTCTGCAGTTGGGATAACAAAGGTGGACCACCATGCAAGCTGGTTTTCTTTCTTTCTTTCTTTCTTTCTTTCTTTCTTTCTTTCTTTCTTTCTTTCTTCCTTCCTTCCTTCCTTCCTTCCTTCCTTCCTTCCTTCCTTCTTTCTTTCCTTTCTTTCAGTACTGGGATTGAACCTAAAGTTTTCACATTGAGCTGTAACCCTCAATCTTTCTTATTCTGAGACAAGGCCTCCTTAAATTGCTAAATTGCTCAGGGTAGGCTCTAACTTGTATTTCTACTGCTTCAACCTCCCAGAGTGCTGCAGTTACAGGTCAATATAACCACACCAGGCTACAAAAGCAAGTCTGAGGCAAGTCTGAGCTAAATAAGCAAGACCTTGCCTTAAAAACAAAAAGAAAACTCCAAGTCTTGTCTTTAAATTGTATTCACTGTTGCCACATCAGTTCCTTCAAATTATCAAAAAGCAACCCTTCACACATCATGAAGTATTCTGTGTATGGTAGCATATGTACTCTAGGAGGCTGAGACAGGAGAATGGCAAGTTCAAGCCCAACTTGGTCAAATTAGTGACTTAGAAAGATCCTGTCACAACATAAAATAGTAAAAAAGGTCTGGGGATACAGTTCAGTGCAAAGGCCCAGAGTTCAGTCCCCAATACCACACACACATGCTACCTTATCTAGTTTTAAAACCTTTTCTTTACCACATGCATGTTCTGTTTTGTGATAATTGTGAACTCCATACATCACTCTCTGTAGTGGCCACTCATTAGCAATGAAAAAGATTAAAATCCTTAACAGCCAAACTCTGGTTTAATCCCCTTAACAAAGGAGCTCCATTTAACCAGTTGTCAGTAGGCAGTCCAAGACAGTAACAAACTTTATAGTAAGGCCCATTCATTCCTCCCAGTGTCCAAACCTATCTTTCTCTAAAAGATATGCACAGACTTCATTTATCTAAAGCCAAAGATCTTCTCTTGGCCAGAGAAGAGTGACATTGATGGAACTCTAAACATACAATTTTAAATTCAATATGGGTGCTTCAGGGACATCTGAAAGATGCCAAATGATACAGGAAAAACACATTCTTTAGATGATCACATATGCTGCTCAAATCTTTTTTCCATATCTATAAATCCACATAATAACCCCTGAGATTCCTTTCTTGGAAACCTCCACTCTGTCTCCCTTGGCAATGTATCCTGCTCTAAATAAACTTTTGTCTTTTTTTCTCCTGTTTGTTGATAAATTCCTGTACAAGCCTGCATCACTGTCTCTCCAAAGCCTTCCTGGTTAGAGCAGGCCAATGAGATATGGCGAGATCCAATGAGATATTCATTTTTTAAAATTTTTATTTTTATTTTTTTGGTATCAAGGATCGAACTCACGACCTCGCACTTGCCAGGCAGGTGTTTATGCCACTGAACTAAATCCCTGCCCCTGTTTTGCTATTTTCTTAAGGTTTTTAAACACTTGTCAAGTGTCTTTCTGAACAGGGCTATGTTCTTAGTCTGCATATTTATGGCTATAAAAACGTTGAGGTAAACACAGGGATAATCATTTATATAGGACATAAAGCTTCTGAAAGCATGGTCGCTCAGTTGCACAGCTTCAAGAGGCAGAATCATGGCACCAGAAACTGGACAGGCTCTTCTTAAGTGATTAACGTGCCTACAGGCAGAGCTGAGCAGGTATCTCACCTGAACTTTTAAGGTAATGAAGCAGGCAGTATCAAATGAAGGCTGAGAGGCCTAGCTTCATCCTTTTTAGTTAGCCACAGGGTATCTCCAGGCCAAGTTACTAGGTCCCTTTAAAAGACAATTAGAAGTTGGGGAGTGTGGTGGATGTTTAGATTCCACTTGGACATAACAGCCATTTTTCTCACACACTATGAACTACATGTCCCAAAATCCTCAGGGCTCTCGCTTCCTGGTTAGAGCGGGCCAATGAGATCTCGCGAGATTTTGAAGGCGGAAGTGAAGCGGAAGCCATTATTCTCGGGAGGCAATTAGAGTAAAACACATGGGCAAAGGAGAGGGGCACCGCGCGTCCCTTGTACCTGGTGGGCACCTTCCACTTACCCGCAGTATATGGGGCTTTCCGCACGAATTTCTCGTCCTTCGGCGGCAGCTTCCGAGACCTCTGCTCCCTGGGTTGTATCCCCATTCTGTAAGCCCTGCTTTCTTCTTTTAAACCGTTACACCAGGGGACCCTGAGGACGCGAGGGGTCCCTAAGTGGGGCGGCGCGAGGGGGTAGAAATTCGGAAGCCACGGAGTCAGGGCGAGAGTGCGTTTTGGATTCCATGACCAGCTGTGTGACATGCTCTTGTTGGGAGAACTGAAATTGAGCCGCTGCGTTTGGTGAGGAAAGTCCTTGGGTTCCGGATGGAAAGCCTGGCTGAGTTTGAGGAGATGAGGGGCCAGGAGAAGGCAGGAGTTAGACGTAGCGAGGGCGAACCACTTTCCTTGTGCACTGCCTTGAGTTTTGTGTTACAACTTTTATTATTATCATGACACAGGTTTTCTTTTGGTTAATATTTTATTTGAACCTTATAGTTTTAAGTTAAACTTTTGGTGCACTTAATTTTAGTTGGCATTGTGGTGTAAATGGTCTATAAGATTGATATTATTTATAACTTTATTACTAATTTTGCTGTTCTTGAGACAGGATTTCTCTGTGTAGCTCAGGGTGGTCGTAAATTCACTATGTAGTCCAGAAGGCCTCAAACTCGCTGGTATCCTGCCTCAGCCTCCCGAATGCTGGGATGACAGATGTGTGCCACTTCACCCGGGTTTTTTTTTTTTTTAAATAAGATTTAAAAGTCAGATTTTTAAAAAAAGATTTAAAATTCATTTTGACATTGTGTCAGTTTTTAAAGTTTCAAATTTGTTTTTGAGACAAGGTCTAGCTATGTAGTCCACGCCACGCTTGAACTCCCTGTGTGGTCCAGGCTGCCATCAAACTCGCTGTCCTCCTGTTTCAGTTCAAGCGCTGCAGTTGCAGGTGTCCATGACCTATGCCCAGGGTTTAACATCTTCATTTATTAACTTGAGGGTTAATTCATTAATAGTAATTGCTAATGTTTTGCTTTCTTACTTTGGGCCGCTTATTTTCACATATTTTTAAATTGGAAAATAGAACATATATACAGAAATGAAAGTGTTCTCATGGACTCGCAGTTAAAAAGTACAGAAATAAAGCAAATCCATGAACTAGACCAAGGAGGCCAATTTTAAACCTGAAAAGGCTGTGGACTCATACTGGCCTATCCTGACCCCCATAATAGGATTTTACCACTTATATATTTTTCCCCCAAAAGTTTTCTTTACTTGTTAGTGATTTGTGAGCGGACTCAAATGCTAAAGTATTTTCAGCTGAGAATGTTGGTCTTTTTATGCCATTGAGTTTTACCATTAATTGAATTACATTTTTGTTTATGCCTGCTAAATTTTCTTTCAGTAAAAGTTTATAGTTACCTGCCAGATAGATTTAAGGTATTTGTTTGTTACATTTTCTCCTAGGGATTTTTTTAAAAAATTAATACTCGTTTGTTATACATAATGACTACTTTCTTTGTGGGTATTGGTTTATGTATGCGACACATCTTAATTTTTTAAATTTCCTTTTCCTCCCCTAGAAATTTTGTCTTTTTTTTTTTTTTTTTTTTTTTTTCGGTACCAGGGATCGAACTCACGACTGCCTGCTTGCAAGGCAGGCGCTTATGCCGCTGAGCTAAATCCCCAGCCCCCGAAATTTTGTCTTTCGATGCTTTTAAATCACATTTTGCCTTCCTGATTTGTTTATTGAATTTGGGGTCATTATGCTGTCTTTAGTACTTTATTTTTTTGGTGGTGATCATGCTGGGGCTTGAACCTAGGAATTCATGCGTGTTAGGCAAGCACTGTACCACTGAGATATATCCCCTGCTCAGGTACTTAACTTTTTTTTTAAATACTTAATTCCTGAGATGGGCATGGTGGCACATGTCTCTAATTCCAGCATTCAGGAAGCTGAGGGAGGAGGACATGGAGCTGGCCACCTGCCTATCCTACATAACAAGAGTTTGTTCCAGAAAAGAAAAAAAAAGTTAATTTTCATATTATCTTCTGGATGTTCTTTATACATGGTTTTATCATCTGTAAAGTAAATAAATAATTTGTTCTTTGAATCGTACTTATTTTCTAATTCGTTTCTTTGCTGGACTGACTGGGGTTTACATGACCATTGACTGGAGTTTAAGAGCAGATCTTAAGCAGTTCTGTTTCCTTCCTGACTTCACAGGGAATTAAACTTTGAATTTGTTGGAAGTTTTCCTTTCTAAGATAGTTGATATTAGGAAACTCGTTTTTCCTAGTTTAAAAGTTTTTCTTGTAAATTGCAGTAGGCTTTCAACAGAATTTTTTTCACCATCTACTTCCATATGCTTACTGATATATTTCAAGCACCTTGTATGATTTCTGACCTTTGATAGGAATTCAGATTGCTTGTGTATTGAATGAGTGAGCAAATAATATAATATAGGAACAATTTTTTTTATTTGAGTGTGGTGAAATTATACCATCGATTTTCTCCCATTACATTAAATTTGTATTGTTAAATACGTTATTTGAAAAAGGATAGTTACTGTTTTGTCATTTTTGGCTCAGTTTGCTGTTACTTTCGTGACTGTGGGTCTGTCTTTCAGGAGTGAAGATTGCCATTTCTTTTGCAGGTTTATGCCACCCTATAAAATGGGAGATCTGCACCCCACACACACTCAGTATAAATCTGGAGTGTTAAATTTAAGAATCAAGTGTTTGTTCCTTAAAACAGAACAGTACTTGGAAAAACTATTTGTCTGAAGTCTTCTTTATAGAACATTTTAAAGCTATGGTTTCATTGCCACAGGGCATCCTGGTTTTATTTCTTCTTTCTCCTCTTTCTCCCTTCTTTTCCTCTTTGGCCTTCACCAGGAATTCTGGTGTGAGTAATGCCACTGTACAGGATGAGGGAGAGGGCGGTCCTCTCAAGGAGTGGGGAGCCACATCCCTGCCTGGGACTCAACCTGAAAGCACTAAGGACCAGACCCTTAGATAGGCTGGAGAGTGGGGTACACCCATGAGGGTTTCAGGCCCCTCCATCATGGAGATGTCACCCTGACATAGTCTGTAGCTTGCACTGTTATAGCTGCCATGGCTGATGGCAAGGAGTACTGTGCGGTGGTGCTGAGAGCTTGGGAGGGCCCTGCAGGAAGGAGGAGGGAGATTGGGCAGTTGGTTGGGGGGAGGTGTTGTGTGGTGATAAGGCAGGAGATTTGGGCAGGCAGGGATGACCTGTCAATCAGTATTGAACCCAAGGCCTCATACTGACCCTCAACTTTTTCATTTTTATTTTAATTTTTTTAGTACCAGTAATGGAACCCAGAGCCTTCACACTGAACTACATTTCCCTCCCTTTTTAGTTTTAAATTTTATTTTTTATTCAAGACAGTTAACTCACCAAATTGCTAAATTGCCAGTATCCGGCTTAAACTTGCAGTCCTTCTGTCTCAGCCTGTCAGAGGTCTGGGGTTAGAGGTATGTACCAGTACTCATTCTTTCACTCATTTAATACAGAGTATTTGTATGTAGTTCAGGGTGACCTCAAACTCCTGGTGGTCTTCCTACCTCAGCTTCCTGAATGTTGGGATTACAGGTATACACTACCATGGCCTGCTAAGCGCCCTTTCTTTCGTTTTGTTTTTTTTTTGTTGTTGTTGTTGTTGTTGTTGTTGTTTTTTAAGACAGAAACATACTGTGTTGTCCAGGGTGGCCTTGAACTTGTGTCAGTCCTGCTTCAGCCTTCTCAAATGCTGGTATTATAGGCATGCATCACTAAGTCTGGCTTGAATGCACAGTTTAGTAATTCAGTCATGAAATCTTCATTTCCAGATATAAAAGCTGAACGTACTCTGACAGGACCCTAGTGGGGAGAGCTCTTGGCTTGCAGGGTGGTCAGTTTCCTGGGGCAGTCACGTGAGGTCTAGAGACAGGCATAGCCCAACGCTCACAAAAGTGTCATGGAACTGGGGTGACAGCACCCAGAGGGTGGGGAATTTGAGTGTGGATATGTGTGGGGTGGAGTAAAGACTTTCACAGGGGAATCGTGACTCTGAAGGGCAGGCAGAGGAGGAAGGACAAGGAACTGGAGGAATCTTTTAACAGCTACTGGAGCCAGGGCATGTTTATAATCCCAGGGTTTGGGGAACTGAGGCAGAGGATTGCTGAGAGTTCAAGGCCAGCGTGGGCTACATAGGCCCTGTTCTTCCCCTGCCATTTGTTGTGTTACTTAACCCTCCGGCAAGTTACTTAAAGACTGAGCTTCTTTCCATAGTCCTGATGGTGCTGATGGTGTCTGTTTGATTGGTTTGCTGAGGGGTTCAGGAGACAAAAGGGTGATTCATGATTCATGTGGTGTGGGGTCTAGATTCCACCAAAGATGGGTTGTTTGTCCATATGAGTGGCTGAGAGGAATTCTGTGACAGCTGTCACCTTTACTTCACTTGTAGTTTCTTAAGTTGTGCTTTGGAGGATTTTTATTTTTCTCTGGCAGTACTGGAGATTGAACACAGGATCTTTGAACTGAACTATATCCCCAGTTCTGTTTTACATTTTACATTTACATTTTTGATACAAGTTCTTGCTAAGTCACCAAGTTGTCTAGGCTGGGCTCAAGCTTTTAATCTTCGTGCTTCAGCCTTCTACAGCTTACACTGCCATAGTCAATTTTTAGAAGGCTTTTAATTTTTTTCATTTTAAAATTTGATGTGATTTCTTTGTATTTGTAGGAAACATGTTTGGTAACTCACAGGTTAACAAGCTACAAGATTGGATTCAGGAAGTCCCAGAGGCAGAGAGAAAAGCAAGTGGCTAGTGGGGAAATAAACCCTTCCAGGGCCATGCCTCCAGTGATACTTTTTGTGACCAGACCCCGCCTCCTACCAGCACGTTCAGCCGTAAACTCCATCACTCAGTCATCTTCCAAAACCCCCCTGAAGAGCGTGAGCACGTGAGGCTTCGTGGAACATCTAAATATGAATCATAGCTGTACAACTACATTAACATGTGAAATAAATATAAAGGCTGTCCATTAACACGTGAAATAAATATAAAGGCTGTCCTCATACTGATCAGTGTTGAAATGTCATGGAAAAATATCACAGTCTGATTTTTGATATGAAATCTGGTGTTAGTATTTTCAGAATTCAATTTCAATTAATGAAATTGAAACCAAAGATTAATAACAAGGAGAAAAAAGCAAAATAAAAATAATGAAATGATAAACTACAAGAAACCATTTGAAGAATAAACTATGTGACTTCAGGATTTTGACTTTATTTTTTTTTTAACATTTCAAACATATAGTAAAGCAGTAAACCAAACATATAGTATTATATTCCTGTAATCCCAGCACTCAGGAGGCTGAGGCAGAAGGACCTCTGAGAATTTGAGGCCAACCTGGGCTATATAGTGAGTTCAATGCCAACCGGAACTACATAGCAAAATCCTGGCTCAAAGAAACAAAAAAAGTAGTAAAATATATATAAAACCGAACTTACAATGAAGTGGTATTAAATACTTACATTTTGTGCTACTATTTCTACTGTGAATCTCTAGAACTTCCCACCATTCCAAACTGAAACTTGGAATCTGTTAAAAATAATTCCATTTTCCTTTTCTTTACAGCCCCTGACAACTATTCAACTTTGTGTCTCTATGAATTTGATCACACTAGGAACTCATGTAAGTGGAATCATAAAATACCTGCTCTTTTGTGTCTTATTTTTCTTCATATAGTAGCTTCCTATCTTCAGAGTTAATGTACACTGTGGCATGTTTCAGAATCCCTTCCTTTTAAAAAGACTAACATTTTATTTTCTGCATATACTGCATTTTGCCATCTGCCCATTTGTAAGTGGATTTGGGTTGTTTTTTCCTTTTGGCTGTTAAGAGTAACACCATAATGAGCATGGATATAGTAGTATAATTTCAAGACCATAATTTGTTTCCTTTCTGTCTGCTTTTCTTCTTTTTTTGGTCTTTTCATGACAGGGTCTTCCTGCCTCAGCCTCCCAAGTACTAGGATTATAGGAGTGTACCACCATGCCTTATTCTTTCTTTATTTTACTTCATTCTTCCTTTTCTTTTTGTGTGGGGTTTTTGTTAAGTTGTCCAGGTTGACCTTGAACTTCTGCCTTAGCTTTAGTAGCTGGTGCTACATGTGTGTGCAGCACTGCGTTTTACTGGGGTGTGAGTGTGTGTGTGTGTGTGTGTGTGTGAGTGAGAGAGAGAGAGAGATTGTATACTAAGATACTGTAACTCGAGGTCATGAAAATATTTTCTGTAGATACCAATTTTTGACTGGTCCTCAAATTAGATTATGCAGCCGGGTCAGGTGTTACATGTCTGTCATCCCACACTCAGGAGTCAAAGGCAGAAAGATCACAGGAAGTTCAAGACCAGGCTGAAATATGTAGTGAGACCCTATCTTAAAACAAGCAAATCAATAGATTTTGTGCCCCCAGGACGAATGGAGTCAAGGTTTCTAAGTGTCTTCTTTTCTCTCCTCTCTTCTCCTCTCTCATATATTTTTTTCCTTCAGTGCTGGAGATTGATTCATGTTAGCAAGGTACTGTACCACTGAGTTACATCCCCAGCATGTTTGAAAAAAACCAAATGTTCAAAGTTCTTTTTTTTTTTAATTAACATGTTAGATTTGGGTTTTCAGTTTCTTAAAAAAATACTCGCTTGGCTTTTGGTACAGACTGTTCGGTCTGCAAATGCAATTGGAGGCAATGAGTAACTTAATACTGAATATTGCACTCTGTGAAAATAATGTAGCTCCCCATTTATTTAGTTTTTTTACTTTAATTCAACAGTGTTTCATAGTTTTTATTGTCAAGGTTTTGTACTTCTTTTCTTCCCTTCCTCTTCCGTCCCTTTTACCTTTCCTCCATTCTGCAGATTGAACCCAGGGAACACTGAGCTACTCTCCCAGCCTTTCTTCAAGTTTTTAAAAAGATTTTGAGGCATTGTCTTGCCAAATTGTCAGACTGGTCTTGAACTTGCAGTTCTCCTCCTTCAGTCTCTCAAGTAGTTTAGATCACAAGCACAGTGCCCCCATGCCTGGCTCCTTCTTTTATTTCTGGGTAGTTTTTATATGCTATTGTAGAGACAGTTGCTTTCTGATTGTTGTTTTCCTGTTTTTCAAGGTTTGTTTGTTTAGTTTTGATTACCATAAGGTAAAATGTAAGATTATGTATTGAAAGTTAAGATAATGGTAAGGTTAAAAAAAAAACAGTTGAAGTTTTAAAAATGTTTTCTAATCAGAAACTGGTAAGAATGTAGGTGGTCTTGGGGACACTGGAAGATGGCTTTGCCTGGTCCACTGTAGTGTAGATGCCCTGGGAGTTAGCCACTTTGAGTTTCTGTTTCAGTGTTTTGACTGGTTGTGTGCAGCCTGGTGGCTCGTGTTGCAGAGGGTTGGAATGAATCATCCAGGACTGGTGTTTCCTTAAGGGTTGTAGTAAACAGAAAGGTAAAGAAATTTAGACAGGGCTGGGGATTTAGCTCAGTGGCTTAAGTGCCTGCCCTGCAAGCGCGAGGTTGTGAGTTCAATCCCTGGTACCACAAAAAAAAAAAAAAAGAAAAAAGAAATTTAGACAAATAATTCACTTTCTGACTCTTTATTAGTACATGTTTGCAGTACATAATAGTATGGACAGTTGGTACATGAACATAATAGATCTCAATTCTCTTTTTATTTCCCGTTTCCTGCCCCTGTCTGCCTTCCCCAGATACACGGTGGAAGTGACAGAGCCTGGCTTAGCTAGAAAGCTGTGGCAGTGAGAGGTAGAGGCAGCTGTTGGCGTGATGGCAGAAGCACAGGTGGCCTGGAGTTTTCTCTTAATGGGAGAAATATTAGGAGGAGAAAGCCCTTTGTCCAAGGAGCTATTTTCTTCATTCTTCCTCTTTCTTATCTGCCAACCCAGCTACCTACCCACCCAAACATCCATTTATTCAACCATCCACCCATCCACCCACTTTCCTATTCATCCATTCACCCATCAGTGTACCTACCTATTTATTCATCTACTCACCCATCCACCCATCAACACATCCATCCACCTACCCACCCAGCCAATCACCCATCCATCCATCAATCCACTTGCCTATGTATCCACTCTTTAATCCATCCATCTACTCATCTATCCACCCACCCATCTTTTCATTCATCCATCCATCCACCTACCCATCTATCCACTAATCCATGCATTGATCCATTCATCCATCCACCTACCTACCCATCTACCCATCCATCCCTGCACCCAGCCATTCATCCATCCATCTCAGGGTTTCACATGTGCTATCAAAGTGTACTATCACTGAGCCACATCCTTAGCCCATGTCAGTAGATTTCCCAATCATTGCCTGGGAGATAAGGCTGATTCCAGTTGTGATAAGACCTAGACTGTGACCCCAGGTGTGTTTGGTGATATGGAGCATGGGTCACAATCTGGAGACTGGAATTTGTGTTCCCTGGGGGACCATCCTTATGGACAGAGCCATCCTCTGTGGTGGCATCCTTGAAGGAAGAGGAAGATCAGAGGCCTGGGGTTAAAGTGCTCTGAGGAGTTGAACAGAGTTGTGCCTAGTGACACATTATTTAGAGGGTAAGTCTGGATTCTGTTTGAAACCACTTAGAAACCCTTCTACCTCATTACTTGGAGGTTTTAGCTAAGAGAGATGAAGGCCAGGTAAGATATCTTGCAGCTCAAAAGAACTGCCCCAAGCTAAATAATTGTTCAAGAGCCTTTGACTTCCCCAGACCCCTTTCATTTACCACAGGCGCCAGCCTGGAGAGTTCCGTGAGAGAGGAACAGGAGCTTCCTGGTTGTCCTGGTGCTGGTGCCCTGCTGACACCATTCTCTCAAGATGGCAGCTTCTGGCCTGTTTCCAATGTGTGGTGAGTCTTTGAGTTCTTGCTCTTAGAGACTGACTGGATGCAGTCCCTGCAGTTCATTCCATGAAAGAGCCTGCGCAGCCACAGGGCTGTTGCCATGGAAGGTGGGTGAACTAGAGAGTGGTGGGATGTGTTCAGGGAGAGAGACCTGTATGGTTGGTGTGTGAGGAGGGTGATGATGGGTTACCTTGGTTTAACTCTTCCTTTTGATAGATTTGAGCACCCTCCGAATTTCAGTCACTCATGAATTAAAAATATACACATTGAGCATTTATAATGCCAAAATCTGAAATCATAATGGGCAATTCCATCCCTGACATCTCGGGTTATGGGCAGAACTCAGGTACATTGAGAATACCAGGTATAAAAAAAAAAAAAAAAAAAAAAGAGAGAGAGAGAATACCAGGTATGTAAGGTGGCTGTGAAACATGGTTGAATTTTGTGTTTAGAATTTGGCCTCATCCCAAGGTAGCTCATTATATCTGTACAAACCCAGAAACATCTGTAATCCAGAGTACTTGTGGTCCAACCTATTTTGGGTTAAGAAACCTGAGTACTGTTTCTTATGGGCATATAGATCCAGTATCTTTTTTGTCTTTGAGTGGAGCTGGACTGCTCTGGTTTGTTTGGTTGGTTGGTTGGTTGATTGATTTATTGATTGAGACAGGATCTTGCTATGTAGCCCAGGCTACCCTTGAACTCACGACAATCCTGCCTCAGCTTCCTGAATGCTAGGATCACAGGTATAGGCTACTACACCTAGCTTCTTGCTCTGTGTATTAATTAACGTGTGTGTGTGTGTGTGTGTGTGTGTGTGTGTGTGTTTGTGTGTGTGTGTTTGGAGGTGTGCACACTCACAGTTAGTGTGGGGCAACTCTTTCTTATGAATCTTCTTCTTTAGCTATGTTCACCCAGGACCCTACCTGTCTCCAAGAGTCAGAATTCCCTCTCCCTCTTCCTTCAAAGCATCATTCCTGTTCCCAGGACTCGGACCTGTTTGTGTGCCATGATCTGGAGCCTCATACATCCGCCAGAGAGTTTAATCAGGTATGAGAGATCTCCAGGGCCCTAGGTAGAGTGGGTGGGGCATTCACTTCCTATGGGACCCCAGTGGCACAGGCTGGAATTTTCCCAGATCTTCATCCAGGGCCCAAGAGGGAGCCAGGTGTACACGATGGCATCCAGGAGGTCAGAGGAAGGACTTATGCACCAGGTGTCCTTCTTGTGCTTGGTCAGGTCCACCCATGTCCCACCCTAGGGTCAGGAACATAAAGCTGACACTCAGATGAGCATGACTTAGTGCCTTGTCAGATTGCATTTGAAGTGAGGGGATGGGGCAAGTTCATCCCCTGGGAGGAAGATGTCTGGGGACATAGCTGCTGAGCAGCTGCAGAGACCCACAGCACAGTACCTGGAGAGCCTGTGTCAAGTGTCTCATGCTGTCTTCAGTTTCCACTACCTTCCTGATCACTGGTAGATCGGATTGTGCCTTACCCTAAATCTGTGTGACATTTCAGGAATCCGTGACTTTCCAGGATGTGGCTGTGGACTTCACTGAGAAGGAGTGGCCTCTCCTGGATCTCTCTCAGAGGAAGCTGTACAGAGATGTGATGCTAGAGAACTATAGCAACCTGACTTCACTGGGTAAGTCTGGCCTCTGGTTCCTGTTTGGTCTGGAAACAGCTATTTTGGTCTAAGTAGTCAGGGGTTTGTGACACTAGTAAGAACCAGTACAAGTGGGCCCACCTTCCTGGTGGCTCCTGGAGTCACCTATTCATCATGGTGACCTTGCAGGTTAAAGATTAAAGAATCCTCATTCTTGGGCTGTGGATGTGGCTTAGTGGTGGGGCCTTGAGTTCTATCCCCAGCACCATTACCACCCAAAAAAGTCATCATTCTTTTGGAGGGTAAAAATGTGTGGGCATTCAAGGTTTTGTTTCTTATGAAAGACTTTTTACTGTGTTCCTTAGAAATGTGAAACCATCATTTTGCTGCTCCTAAGTCAAACTTATCTATCTTCAGAACCCCGAAGACCAAAATGTTGAGCCCAGATTAATGGAAAGGGTTCTCCTCTGCACAGTCCTCCCTCAACATGTGTCTTTCCCCGTGAGTAGGGTATCACATTGGAAAACCCAGCCTCATCTCTCACTTGGAGCAAGAAGAGGACCCAAGGACTGAGGAGAGGGGGACTCAACAAGGGGCTTGTCCAGGTGAGTGAATGTTATAGTTTACATGTAAAAATGTCCTCCCAGGGCCAGGGATTTAGCTCAGTGGCATAAGTGCCTGCCTTGCAAATGCATGGTAGTGAGTTCAATCCCCGGTACAAAAAAAAAATGTCCTCTTAGAAGTCTCACGTGTTAAGAGCTGATTAGATCATGAGGTCTCCAACCTCACCAAGTAGATTAATCCATTGATGAATTTATTAGCTAACCGGGCCTACTCCAGTATGGAGCTTAACTGGATGAAGTGGGTCACTATGGGAGTAGCCTTGAACAGTATATTCTTTTTTTTTTTTTTTTTTGGTACTGGGGATCGAACTCACGACCTTGCACTTGCCAGGCAGGCGCTTAAGCCGCTGAGCTAAATCCCCAGCCCGAACAGTATATTCTTTACCAAGCTGCTTCCTCTCCAGCTCTGTCTCTGTTTCCTGGCTGCCAGGAGGTGGGCAGCTTACTTTCTCTGTGATGTTTCTGCCTCACCACAGGCCTAAAAGCAATTGGGCCAGTTCACTAGTGACTGAAACCTCAGAAATCGTATGCCAGAATAAACCTTACCTCTTTTAAGTCATTTGCCTTGGGTATTTGGTCATAGCAATGGCAAGCTGACCAACACAGTGAGCAAGCAAATAGAAGTGATTTTTGACTTTAGTGCTAGCCAGCAGTTGGAGTGGAGGGAGTGTACCAGCACATTTACTGTTTCTCTGACAAAATCTCTGAGTGGATAACGTAGAAAGAAAATGGCCTATGTATATTTAGTTCATAGTGGTGGAGTCCATGGCACACGTCCCCTTGGCATAAGCCTGTCTGAGAAGGAGAGGCCGCATGGTAAGACAGGAAGCCAGAGACCAAGAGGTCTTCCTGTTTTCATAGCAGCCCACTCTGGTGAGGGCTGGCTACTTGGGGATACCAGTGTTGACCCATCTGAGAGCACCAGGACCTAATCCCCTCCCAGCAGACTGCACCACTCTGAAGACCAGGCCTCCAACACACGAACCCCTGGGACAGACCTTGGCGAGGAGGTATATTAGGTAATTGCACCCAGGGTCATTAGAAGATGTGTTCTCTTACAGCTGTCCATTCTCTCACAAGTCCTTCAGTCTGTATGCCCCTTTATCTTTGAACTGTGTTTCCACATGGCCTCTTGGTTCTATCCTTTTATAGGAGAACTTCCTGATGATACTTCTGTTAGAAGCTTGGTATGGTGGCTCACATTTGTAATCCCAGCACTTGGCTGAGGCAGGAGGATCGCAGCAAGTTCAAGGCCAACCTAAGCTATTTATTGAGTTGAAGGCCAGCCTAAGCTATTTATTGAGTTCAGGGCCAGCGTGAACTGCATAGCGAGACCGTCTCAAATAGGCAAACAAAAAACCCCAAAAAATGAACCAAGTAATGTTCTAAAAATTCTTGTTATCACTGTCAGCGTGAATTGACTTATGTTTCTTCTTCTCCCGTGATTGCCCATTGTCTACCTTGGCAACTTCATTAACAGACATTTTGCTCTTGTGTATTTTTCCTTTCGCATTGCTTTTCTTTGTGTGTGGTTAGTATCTGCAAAAATACCCACCAAAAATGCCAGCATTGTCTTTCTTCAGCAAGTTAATATTTTTCCAACTTGTTTCAGATTGGGAAACTCCATCTAAAACCAAGTGGTCAGTTCTCATGGAGGATATATTTGGGAAGGAAACATCTGGTGGTATGATGATGGTAAGAGTTCCTTAGAAGAATTGTGGGCTTTCTGCATCTCAGGAGACTGGGACAGTTACAGTTAAAAAAGCAGCCTCATCAGCAGGCATGGTGGTGCAGGCCTGGAATCTCAGCACTCTGGGGGGCTGAGGCAAGAGGACTGGGTTTGAGCACAGCTTGAGTGACTTAGGTGTAAAAATGTCAAAGGGACTGGGGAATGTGGCTTAGTTTGTAGAGGACTTGGGTTCAGTACCCATTACCACCAAAAAAAGAAAAAAAAAAAGCACATTGGAACAAGACATATGAGGCTAGGGATTTAGCTCAGTGGTTTAAGTGCCTGCCTGGCAAGTGGAAGGTCATGATTTCGATCCTCAGTACCAAAACAAAACAAAACAAAAAACCCCCACAAAAACAGGCATATAAACAAAACAAAACAACCCCAGGCATATGGCCTCCCTTAAGAAGGAAGCATTTTACGGTTCTCCACTGTTTCTGAGTACCATGGTTCCATGGCACACTGCAGATGCTAATATCTGCCAGTGCTCAAGGCCCTTATTTAAAGTGGTGTGTTTTTACATTGGATCTACAGGTACTTTTCTTTTTTTTCTTTTTTTGTACTGGGGATTGAACTCACGATCTCATGCTTGCCAGGCAGGCGCTTAAGCCACTGAGCTAAATCCCTGGCCCCTACAGGTACTTTCTTACAGGCTTTTTAGTTATCTCTAGATTCTGAGTAATACTAATAACGGCATAAATGATACTTAAATAGCTGTTTTTTTATGTAGGAAGTAATCACAAGAAAATAAGTACACATTCAGTAATTCATAAGACTAATGTTTTTCCTCAAATATTTTGAGACCATGGTTGGTTGGAATCTGGATGCAGAAACTCATGATGCTGAGCGCTAAGCAGATTGTCAATTTGGATAAAATAATAAATAGTCTCAGACTTCTTCACTAAGAGTTCTGTTCTGTAAGATACTTAGTGCTGCAGTTCGGTTTGTTGTTTGTGTGTGTAGTATCAGAGATTGAACCCAGGACCTTACACATGCTAGGCAAGTGTTCTGCCAGTGAGCTACATCCCCAGCGCTTTTTTGATTTTTTAAAATTTTGATACAAGATCTTGCCACATTCCCAGGCTACCCTAGAATTCAGTATTCTCCTGTCTCAGCTTCCCAAGTAGCTGGGATTAACATGCATGTGTCACTACACACTTGACATCTCGGTTTTAAACACTGAGCAAACTATGCAAAAAAGCTTCATGACAGGAAAACCCATGCAGCCTTATGGAACAGCACTCACTCATTCTGTTTGGTGGAGCTCAGAAGAGACAGGAGCAGCAGCCCATGACATTTCTGGGCATGGTGCTGTGCTTTAGGCTGCAGGGGTCAGGACTGAGATGTAGAGGGGCTGGCTGTAGCTTAGCATTCAGGAAGCCTTTGGTTCAGCCCCTAACATTACAGAGAGTGGGAATGAGGGAGAGGATTGTAGTGAAGGTGGGAAATGCCAGTCAGCTCTCGTGTTCTCACCCACAGGGCAGAGCTCGCCTTGGGGAGAAGTCGGCTGAGTATGAGCACTTATTTGAAGTCTTCAGTATGGGCGCTCACCTCGTGCAGCAGATGGGACGGCACGGCAGCAGGCGGCCCTATCGCCGTCACGGCTATGGGGTAGCCTTCAGACCCAGGACACATCTCTCCCAGCACATGAGCATGTACGATGGGCGGAAGATGCACGAGTGCCACCAATGCCAGAAAGCCTTCACCACCAGCGCGTCCCTCACACGACACCACAGGATCCACACCGGGGAGAAGCCCTATGAGTGCCGGGACTGCGGGAAGGCCTTCAATGACCCCTCAGCCCTCCGGAGCCACTCGAGAACGCACCTCAAGGAGAAGCCCTTCGACTGCAGCCAGTGCGGTAATGCCTTCCGCACGCTGTCGGCCCTGAAGATCCACATGCGGGTGCATACTGGTGAGCGGCCCTACAAGTGCGACGAGTGTGGTAAGGCTTATGGCCGCAGCTGCCACCTGATTGCACACAAGCGCACACACACCGGGGAGCGGCCCTACGAGTGCCAGGACTGCGGCAAGGCCTTCCAGCACCCCTCGCACCTGAAGGAGCACGTGCGCAACCACACCGGGGAGAAGCCCTACGCATGCACACTGTGCGGCAAGGCCTTCCGCTGGAAGTCCAACTTCAACCTGCACAAGAAGAACCATACAGTGGAGAAGACCTATGCCTGCAAGGAGTGTGGCAAGGCCTTTGGGGACCTGGTGTCGCGCCGGAAGCACATGAGAAGTCACATTGTGAAGAAGCCAGTGGAGTGTCGCCAGTGTGGGAAGGCCTTCCGCAACCAGTCCATCTTGAAGACGCACATGAACTCGCACACTGGTGAGAAGCCCTATGGGTGTGACCTTTGTGGCAAGGCCTTCAGCGCCAGTTCCAACCTCACGGCACACCGCAAGATTCACACACAGGAGCGGCGCTACGAGTGTGCATCCTGTGGCAAGGTCTTTGGCGACTACCTGTCCCGCAGGAGGCACATGAGCGTGCACCTGGTGAAGAAGCGAGTGGAGTGCCGACAGTGTGGCAAGGCTTTCCGCAACCAGTCCACGCTCAAGACTCACATGCGGAGCCACACTGGCGAGAAACCCTACGAGTGTGACCACTGTGGCAAAGCCTTCAGCATTGGCTCAAATCTCAATGTCCACCGGCGGATCCATACTGGTGAGAAACCCTACGAGTGCCTGGCCTGTGGGAAGGCCTTTAGCGACCATTCGTCCCTGCGGAGCCACGTGAAAACCCACCGTGGGGAGAAGCTCTTCACCTCCTCTGTGTGGAAGAGGCTGCAGTGAGCACCCAGACCACAAGGAAGCTGCAGAGGGGTGAGGAAGTTTCATGGAGCTGGATGTGTGATCCTAGTACTTGGAAATCTGAACACAAGAATTGTGAGTTCAAGGCCAGCCTGGATTACATAGTAGCAAGATCTTGTCTCAACCAAACAAAATAAAACAAGTGGTGCATGGAATTTAGAGATCCAGCTTATATAAAGCTTTATAAGATCTATTTCACGTGGGAGATCCTTTGGAAGAAGAGGATATGAATCTGTCCTGGTATCACTTTTGGGTACATCAAGCTCTTAAACATGGGAGAACTTTAAGAGAGAAGCTCCAGCTTGGCACTAAATGTCAGAATAACTTAAGCAGCTTTTACCTTCTGGGAAGGACGAGACAATCTCTGTCAGGGTGGCTGCTTGGGGAAGCCTTTCTTAGTCTCCCTTTGTTCCTTGAGCAAAATCACTGGAGAGAAGAATCTGTGAAGTAAGGAGTGTCGGGACGTCTACAAAAGCAGGGACCATGCCCAGCTGTCTGATTCTGTATGGCTCATAAGCTGAGCATAGTTGTTTAATTTACAAAGAGAAAGCATGGGAGAGATGATATGTGGTCCTTAAAGCTGTGACCAAAAAGCTTGGCCTGTCCTTGGTCTGCAGCATGGTTCTCACCTGGGAGCAGTTTTGCTACCCAAAGGAGATTTGGTGATGCAGGAGACAGTTTTGCATGAAGCACAGAGGAATGATGCTACCGCCACATTGCAGGAACACATCATGATCCTGCCGAATTTCCTGCCATCCACAGGAGCCCCTCATGTGAATTGTGTCCTACAATGTTAGTCTTGTTCCCAGTTCCTTCTCAGAGTCTGCAGTAACCTTTCGGTCTGTGATTCTTGGGGCCAGTACTACTAGAAGAAATTCATGTTAAAACTTAAAATCGCAAGTTCTTTCAGGAAACACCTTAGACTAAGCCTGTTGGTGACCCCTGTGTGGAAAGGATTTCAGCCACTGTCCCCTCACTGTGTGTTAGGATCTTGTTGAGAGGAAAACCCTGTGGTATTCTCCAGAGATCTCCAGACTGTACCTAACGGATTGGTCATGAAAACAGACCCCAGTGCATTAATTTTTCCCTTTATTTTTAAGATTATGCCCCTCTCAACCCTTAGACCTCATCACAGAAGGTTTGCATATGATATTTTTACTAGGGTTTCATTGCTGACGTATCTTTACTTCTTTTGGATAACTATTGACTATTCAGGATTGTGTTATGTGCTGGGTAATGTGCTCAGTACCTGTTACTGGTTTCTGATTGGAATGAATTATGATCAGAGCATAAAATCCATCACCTGGACTTTTCTGTGTTTGTGTAGCCTCCCATATAGCCAGGGGAGGCATAGGCTTCTAGTTGCTTCCTATGTGTCCACTGTTATCATCCATGTCAGGAGAACCCGTGTCCTGTTGGGCTAGTAAGGTGTGCTGTTTTTAAAAATCTCTTACAGATTTTCTTTCCATATTTCCTATCCGTGTCACATAGACAAACAGGTCGCTGTAAGGGTTTCTGAGAAAAAGCTCTTGAGCAGGGGTCTTCCCTACCTAGATTGTTCTCCACATTTTATTCTTTACTCTTTTCCTGTGTCTCACCTTGCAAGGACCTAGTCCATAGTATTACAGGGTTGGTGTTGTGATCATGAGGATGAAAGCCAGACACTGACTAGGACACTTCCGCAGAGTCATAGTGATTCTGGCTTTCTGTGGCTTCTTGGAATATCTTTGTTAACTCTGAATTCATTACTTCCAGATTTCCTATTGTACAAGAAAAATAAACTGACCACTTGGTAAGGTGCTATGGATATTTCATTGTGATCTGTTTGCTTTATTTACTGGTGGGAAGATGGTTCCTCACTCGGCTAGATGCTGTTTAGAAAACCTTTGCACTCAGACATACATATTTTTTAGTAATTTGTTGTTTTTTATTTTGTTTTGCTTTTTGAAACAAGGGTCTTGCTATTTCTCATGCTGGCCTTGAATTCACTATGTAGCCTAAGCTGGCTTCAAACTCATGGCTTCCCTCCTGCTTCAGCCTTCTAAGGTTGCAGTTACAGGTGTTTTTGATCACAGCTGTCTTTGCAATCGCACTGAGCTTGCTTTGCCTCCCAAGTGCTGGGTTTACAGGTGTGCACTACCATACCTGGCTGAACATTAAGCTCTTACATTCTTTCAAGGGCAGTTGAATCTGCATTTTTAGTGTACTAAGCCTGTTCACTTCTATCTGGTTTGGCCTCCAAGGTCATAATCATTCATGTTTTTATGGGTTTGGGAATTAAACCCAGAAGCTCAGTCACACTAGGCAAATACTCTTAACACTGAGATACAATACCAGCCCTCTTATTTGTCTGTTTTGTTTATAGACAGTGTCTGCTAAATTTCCCAGGCTGACTTCAAGCTTGAGGTCCTCCTGCCTTGACTTCCTGAGTAATTGGAATTACAGGTATGACCCAATACAACTGGCCAAGATCTTAGTCTTTTGCTCAAGAAAATCCTCCAGTTTAAGCAACATGAGGTCTACTTTTTGTCTTTAGTCCACTGCTACTTCAGTGATTTGAGAATAAAAGCTGATGCTTAAATCAATCCTGTTAATTCTTGAAAATCTAAATAAGTCAGTCTAGTTCCTAAATACAGAAATTTAACATTTGTGATCATATTTTCTAGTAATTTCTCTACCTCATCCAAGGAGAGTACAGATGTAGGGTAATAGCTACTCTTCCTGGCTCCTCTAGAAGGCGGTCATCACCCTTGTGCAGAGGAAAGGATGAGTGAGCAGCTTACTAAGTTGGGAACTGGGACAGCAGCATCACGAACTCCGTTGGACAGTCTGCCTCTCTTGAGCTGGGCTCAAGGGTTTCAGGTGGGCAGGTGGGCAGGTGCTTGGTCAAGGGTTTCCATGTGGCCTCCTAAAGCCTAGGACTCTTCCTGTCCACTTGCCCGTCTTGGATGTGTACCCGGGGCAGTGGCGTAAACCCCTGAACGAAAGTGCAGGGTGTCGCCCAGGCTTCAGTCAAAAGTTTTCCTGGACATATTAGTGAAGAAATAATAGTCATTTAACTGATTCTTGCTTAGGGTTAGAAAATAGGATGTAAGCCCTGGAGGTTGGGCCTAGAGGGGATAGCCACTTTCTCTTTGCATCAGGTAAAATGGGGCTGTGTCTATAATTAGGAGCCTTGGGATTTGTGCGCTAGATTCCCTCTCTGACCAATTCCTTCATCACCTCAGTTGTCAGGATTGAGACATAATGAGTTTCCACCCTTAGCAAGGAGGCCAGGATTCTCAAATCCGATCGCACTTCCCTGAGTTCTCAGGGTAGACAGTACTGCTCAGAGCCTCCCTGGAGGCCCTTCTAATTACCCTCTAAGCTAGTCTTTGACATACTAAATGCCTGAGGCCTCTCCAGCAGGGCTCACCCATGTCTTGAGTAACATGTGGGTAACTTCCAATCCACTCAGGAATGTTTCCCTCTAAGGAACCTGCTGTATACAGGATGAAAGTCAGTTTAGTTCCTTACACTTAGGTTGTGAGAAGATACAGATCATTAAGATACAGTCGTGTGCTCAACTGAATGGAGGTCTGGGGGAGATATTTAAACAAAAAACAACTTTTTTAACTTTTTCTGGGTACCAGGAATCAAACTGTAGGCCCAACCTCCAGGGATTTAGCTCATTAGCTTAGTGCCAGCATGGGCTAATGAGCTAAATCCCTGACCCTAAACAAAGTAAGTATTAGAGTTAAACCATTGCTTCTCAGTCTTTTGGCTAAAATCAAGTGTTTGCATTAATTCATTCTGGAGGCTAGGTGGGGGGGGTGTTCAACTTGAGGCAGTTGAGGAACACACAGGGGTGATGCAAGCTAAGGTGTAAAACATTTTTTTTGACTGGAAAAAGCTGAGGGTGGCAGCACATACATCACTCCAACTGTCTGGAGGCTGTGGCAGGAGGGTTGCTCCAAGTTCAAGGCCAGCCTGAGTTATATAGCAAGACATTCAAACCAAAACAAGTGAAAAAGAGTATTTAGAAATAGAATTGCATGATTATGTCACTTTAGAATGCACAGATACATACAGATTATCAGATTTGTATCACAAGGAGCTTTGTAGTAGGAGCTCAAGCCAGACAGGTATGATGAAATGGATTGTATACTATAGCTATATATATACATTAAAGTTGTTCTCAGTGTTTTTAGGTGGAAGTGAATTCATTATGGGGACATTACAGTGTTTTTTCCACACACAGCAGGTGGTGATAAAACCCTACAGAACCACTGTCACCTGCCATACATACACTTTTTTCAGTGTTATGGCAGGATGTGGTGGCACCTGCCTGTAATCCCCACCACTTGAGAGTTGAGGCAGGAGGGTAGCTGTAAGTTGAAGACCAGCCTAGTCTACATAGTTCAAGGCCAGCCAAAACTGCATAGCTGCACATTATTACAAAATGTGTATAAATATTTATATAAATTGTATGTGTATATATACTATATATGGTTATATATATACATATGTTTTATATATATAGTTACATACCATATGACATACTACCCCCAATTTATGTGGTTTTTGAAAATATATATGTAGTTAGATAGCATGTGACGTATCACCCTCTTTTTTTTTTTTTTTTGGTACCAGGGATCGAACTCACGACCTCATGCTTGCCAGGCAGGCGCTTAAGCCACTGAGCTAAATCCCCAGCCCTGACATATCACCCTCAATTTATGTGGTTTTTAAAACTTTGCAGTACTGGGAATGAGCCCAGGGCCCTCACATTGAGTGATGTCCCTAACTCTTTTTATTTGAAACAGCATCTCCCTAAATTGCTAAGTAGCCTAGGATGGGCTTGAACTTGGCAATCCTGCCTCAGCCTCCCAGAGTGCTGGGATTCCAGGTGTGCACATAACTCAATTTAAGTATTAATTGGAGGATGTAGCTTCATGGAGAGGCCTTGTCTAGCATCCAAGAAGCCCAGCACCTCCAGAAAAAAAAAGGGTGGGGAATTGATGGGGTTCCATTGATATTTGGTAAGATTTGCAGCTCGGCATGGTTACCAGTACTTCATTGGGGAATGAATTAAGGCAACCTGTTTCTATCAACTTTTATGGCACATAACAAGTCACCCTAAGGTCACCCATTTGTTTAGAATGGCATGATGGATGGCTGGGGCTGTGCACAGCTGGGGAATTCTCTTAGTTGGCATCTGGGCTAGGTGCCAGGAAGGGTGGCCAATCCCTTGCTCTCCACTCCAGGTGTCATCCTTAAGCCGTCCAGGCAGAGCCTGTGCACTTGTCGCTGGAGGGTTGCAGAAGGCTCTGCACAAGCTCCACTGTGTTTCAAGCCCCTGTGTGTTGGTTGCCTGTACTCAGTCACGTGGTAGACTCCAGAGGGGATGGCACTCAGTTTGATGGGAGGAACCCAGATACAGGGAAAGGATGAAGTGGTGAATATTGTTTTTCATAATCTGCAGCAGGGCCAGTATGTTTTTTGTTTTTTTTTTTTTTTTTCCCAAGAGACCAAGTGTGAGAACAGATTTATTGAGATGTAGTTGATTTACAGAGACCAAACCAAATTCTGAGAAGGTGATCAGACAGTTCTTCCAGGAGGCAGAAGCCCTTTATTTTATGTAATTCCTTGTGGAGCTATTCAAGCCCTAGGAGCAACCACTTCATGTCCAAGTAACTGTAGAAGCCCAAACCTAGCTAAGTTCCTTGATTTTTCTCCTAGGGCACAGTAAATCCAGTAAGTATAATCACTCTCTCTCTCTCTCTCTCTCTTTTTTTTTTTTTTTTTTTTTGTGGTATTAGGGATCAAACTCACGACTGGTGCTCACCAGGCAGGCAATTATGCCGCAGCCCAATCACTCACTCTTAAGAGCCCAGGGTAGGTGCCACATGATGATCACCATTCCTTTATCAGAGACACCATTTGTATATCTTTCGGGTATTGGACACAGGATGGAGTCCTTGGATGACACCCTACATGATAGATTGATGTGAGACTTTCTCATAAAATTGTATGACCCAGAGCTAGATCTTTACTCCTATGTGTTTCTGACTGGATTTATGGTACCTTTAGGTGATAATCCTGGATGGGGTTGGATTTAATCAGTAGGTGGGATGAGTGGCTGTGGGTCCACACCCCTTGGACTCAGCCAATGTTATGGAAATGTGTTCCTTAGTCCTTTATCTGATAGAAGGAGTGTATATGCTTCACAGATTTTGTTCCTAAGGAATGTAGAACTCCTCCAAGGACAGAAGTCAATACAAGGAAAGATGGTATATCTTTCTCCAAAACAACTTCCTCTCGGTTTGCCTCCAGAATCAGACAGTGTAAATTTTCAGATAACACTGACAGATGAATTTTTGTGATTTTCTGTGTTCATTTTGTGCTGCTTTTTTCCATTTTTCAAAATGGAGGTAGTAGTACATTTCTCATGGAGTGATGTGATAATTAACTGAGTTAACCCACAAAATGTGTGACTAATGGCTTGACACACTGAGCATGAGACACTGAATTTAGCAAATACTTACATAGACTCATCCATGCAGTACACATTGGAGATAAAAGGAGACATCAAGATCATGAAAGGAAGGTTTCTGTCTGGAGTTTTGAGGCCACTAAATACACTCATCTACATATTCAATTGTGCTCTGTTGTTTCTTTATTCCAGATGTAAGCCCTCTCCTGTGCTAGGACTTTTGACTAGAGGTCAGCATCTTATTTTCACTCTGGGATTCTCCCCTTACTTTGTCTGCATTTCTCTTTTGTTCACTCTTCTGGTTCTGCTAGATCAGTGGTGGTCATGGGGGGAGGGTTTGCCCAATGGGACATCTGGCGATGTCTAGAGCCATTTAGGTGGTAGTGTCTTAATGGGGAGGGGAGGTTGCTAGTGGCTGCTGCTGAAACTAAAGATTCTACTAAATGTTCTACAGGATGGTCTGTATCACAAAATGAATTATCTGACCCCAAATGTCAATAACACCCAAGTTTAAAACCCTATGGTAGAATAATAATTTCTGGGGCAGGATTTAAGGGAGATGCAAAGCAGTCAGCACATCAGGGTGGTCAGTCTCTTGATGTGCCTACTTTTGCCTAGGTCATCAAGACCAAGAGCTCCATAGAGTTATGGGAAGGTGAGACCTCACCCTGTTGAACTGAGCCTTTTTTCCCTAGGAGCAATTTGTGCCCTCACCTTTAAATACCTACTGGAGAAGAAAGCAGCTGGGCAGAACTTTAAAGGGAGCAGTATCTTGCCAAAAGATCTGCCTCCAGGTAAATGAATAAATTCTGTCTTTCTTTTTTTGGGGGGGTATGGGGGATCAAATTCAAATTCACGACATTTCGCTTGCCAGGGAGGTGCTTATGCCACTGAGCTAAATCCTCAGCCCTAAATGAATAAAGTCTGTGTTCATAAATATGTCATTCACTGCCTACTTTGGATCACTGTATCAGACACTTCACACTAACTTTCTGTAATCACCCCATCACTCTCTTACAAATGCAGATTCTGAGGCTACTTAGAGAATAAATGTCTTACGTAAGGGCAAAGATAGGACTGAGACATAAAAATCTGCCTGAGTCCAAATTCAGTACTAAGAGGGTTTGACAGTCCTCAAGCCAACCAAAGGCAGGTTGTAGTTTTGTGCTCATCATGCAGGAGCCCCTGCTAATGAAGCTGAACTGTCTATAAAGGATGTTTTGTCCTCTTAGCTCTCTGTTGTGGGGGAATCCATACTTGGAGCCATTTCCTGGTCTTATCCTTAGTTCTCTGTTGTACTCCACAGATCTTGCCACCTCCAACTGGCAATTCTCCTAGGACTCTGATGAGGGCCAAGCCTGGGACAGGACACCTCTCATTCATGGCTCCCTGGGTGCCCTGAGTCAGGTCTGCGGGGTTACACTCAGCCCTATCCAACATCTTCAGCCTGGACTTGTCAGATTTTCTAGCTTCATTCTGCTGCCACTGGATCCCTCCTTGCTCCTCACCTCATGATAGTGCAGGCTATTATAGTTAGAGGAAAAGATAGGAGTCCTGTGGCTGATTGCAATCTCTAAAAGTTCATGTACTTGACCCTGATGTTCCTTATGGATCTTCCAATAGGTGGTATTCATATTGAGTGTCATACCAGGCAGTGTTCTGGCTTAAAAAAAAAGCAAAACAGAAAAAAGGTTGAAATAATATATAATTTAAAAAAAAAACAGTAAGAAATCACTAGTTGATGTACTACATATTGTCCTCTTAGAAATAGTTATTTAAATTACAAAATTGAAGCATACAAAGTGGCCATTCAAACAGTAAGACAACAAACAGTCTGTTCAGTGATCCAACAAAACCTTAGTAATATGGGTATCAGTACTACACACTTAAACATACATGCAGTTACATCCTTTAGAGCACTTTCTTTTCCTCTCTTTTTTACAATACCAGTTACAAGTTTTTGGTTTTATTACTCCTACAGTTCTTATTACTTTTTACACTAGAGATACAATGTGATATTTATAAATGCGATTCTTATTTCTTTCACTTACAAGAATAGTTTCAAGTTACCTCCATTTACCTATGAAGGCCTCAAGATCATCCATTTTGTAGCTGAATAATACTCCATTGTATAAAAATACCACATGTTTTTTGTCCACTCTGATTGATGGGCATCTTGGTTGTTTCCAAGATTTAGCTGTTACAAATTGTGCTGTTAGGAACATGGGTGCACACATATCACCTTGATATGTATTTTCTGGGAAAATACCCAGGAGGGGAATAGCTGGATTGAATGGAACTTCCAATCCTAGTCTTCTGAGAAATCTCCATACTGATTTCCCTAATGGCTGCACCAGTCTGCATTTCCACCAACAATGGAGCAGTTTCCCTCCACCCCCGCAGCCTCACCAACATTTGTTATCAGTTAATTTCTTTTTTCTTTTCTTTTCTTTTCTTTTTTCTTTTCTTTTTTCTTTTCTTTTCTTTTCTTTTCTTTTCTTTTCTTTTCTTTTCTTTTTCTTTTTTTTTTTTTTTTTTTTTGGTACCAGGAATCAAACTCACAACCTAGCGCTTGCCAGGTAGGCACTCATGCCACTCAGCTAAATCCCCAGCCTATCAGTTAATTTCTTTGTTTTTGTTTGTTTATTTGTTTGTTTTAGTGGTACCAGGATCTAACTCAAGACCTTGCACTTGCAAGGCAGGCACTTTTGCCACTGAGCTAAATCCCCGGGCCTCAGTTAATTTCTTGATGGCAGCTATTGTTTCCAGGGTGAGATGAAATCTCAGTGCTGTTTTAATTTGCATTTCTCAAATGACCAGTGATGGTGAACATTTCTTCATGTATTTATTTGCCATTTGTATATCTTCATCTGAGAACTGTGTGTTCATCTCAGCTGCCCATTTTTGGAGAGGGTCTGTGAATTTGGGGGGGGCTTGATATTTCTCAGTTCTTTATATGTTCTTGATATAAGTCCTTTTTTTGAGAGGTTATTGGCTAAAATTCTTTCCCATTCTGTGGGTTTTCTTTTCAGTCTCTTGGTGATTTCTTTTTAAGTGCAGAAACTTTTCAATAATATGAGAGCTCAGTTGTTGATTCTTTGAAGTGTTTCCCCTGCAGTTCGCTTTTTGTTCATCAATTCTCTGCCTAGACCTAGGTCTCCAAGACTTCTACCTACCTTGTCTTCCAGAGATTTAGTGTTTCTGTTTTAATGTTTAGGTCTCTGATCTATTTAGACTTTCATTTTGTGCATGGTGATAGGCATGGATCTAGTTTCAGTCTTCTGCATGTGGAAAGCCAATTTTTCCAACACCATTGATTAAGGAGGCTATCCTTCTTCCAGTGAACATGTTTAGACCCTTTGTCAAATATCAGGTGGCTGAGTGTCTTTGTACTTATAATTGCATTTTCTAATCTGTTCCACTGATCCTCAGGTCTATTTCTTTGCCAGTACTATGCTGATTTTATCACTGTGGCTTTGTAGTATAGGTTCAAGTCAGGAATTGAGATCCCTCCTGCCTTGCCTTTGTTGTTCTGATTTGCCTTTGCTATTCTAGGTTTCTTCTATATCCAAATGAATTTTAGGAGTTATTTTCTCCAGATCTGTGAAATATATTAATGGCATTTTGATTGGGATTGCGTTAAATCTGTATAATAGTTTTGGGAGTATGGCCATTTTCACGATGTTGGTTACTCCTAGCCAAAAGCAAGGAATATCCTTCCATTTCTAATATCCTCTTCAATCTCCTTTTTATAAGTAGCATAATTTTCAGCATACAGAGCTTTTACATTCTTAGGTTGATTCCTAAGTATTTCATTTTTTTAGATACTATTGTGAAGGGCAATATTTCCATAATTTCTCTATTGGTGAGTTTTTTGTTTGTGTATAGGAATGCTATTGATTTTTGAGCACTGACTTTGTATCCAGCTACACTGCAGAATTGATTACCTCTATTAGTCTTTTAATGGAGTTTTTTTGGTCTTTTATATAAAGTATCATGTCATCTGCAAATAGTGATAATTTAACTTGTTTCTTTCCTATCTTTATTCTTTTTATTTCTCTCTTGTCTGACTACCCTGGCTAGTGTTTCCAGAACTATATTGAAAAGGAATGGTGATAGTGGACTTCCTTGTCTTGTTCCTGATTTTCAAGTGAAAGCTTTCAGCTTTTGTCCATTCAGTATAATGTTGGCTGTTGGTTTGTCATAGTTGACCTTTCCAAGGTTGAGGTAGACACCATGTATTCTGAGTTTCTGAAGGGTTTTATCATGAACATGTGTTCGACTTTATCGAAAGCTTTTTCTGCATCTATTGAGATGACCATGTGGTTTTAGTTTTTGGCTCTGTTGATGTGGTGTATCACATTTATTGATTTGCGTATGTTAAACCATTCCTGCATTCCTGGAATGAATCTCTGTTGTTCATGAAGTATAATCTTCTTGAGGATTTGCTGCATTCTATTTGCCAGTATTTTATTGAGAATCTTTCTGTCGATCATCATTAGTGAGATTGGTCTATAGTTCTCCTTTTTGGTTGAGTCTTTCTCTGTTGTTGGTATGAGAGTAATACTTGCCTCCAGGAATGATTTAGAGAGGATTGCTTCCTTTTCAATTTCATTGAAGAGTTTAAAGAGTATTGGCATAAAATCTTTTCTAAATTTCTTGTAGAATTCAGCTGTGAATCCATCAGGACCTGGGCTTTGCTTTGTTGGTAAATTTTTATTACGTTTTCAATTTCAATAGCTGATATTGGGTTATTCAAAATTGCTATATCTTCTTGTTTGAGTTTTGGTAGTTCATGTGTTTCTAGAAATCTGTCCATTTCCTCAGTGTTTTCCACTGTATGTGAGTAGAGATTTTGAATGTAGTATTCATAATCTTTTGAATTTCCATGGCATCTGTAGTAATTCCCTCTTTTCAGTCCTTATTGCACGGGTTTGGGTTTTTTCTTTCTTTTTCTTGATAAAGTTAGCTAGAGGTTTGTCAATTTTGTTTATTCTCTCAAAAAAACCAGCTTTTTGATTCATTAATATTTTGTATTTTTTTTTAGTTTCAGTTGCATTGATTTTCTGCTGATATTTCCTCTCTTCTATGAGCTTTGGGTTTAAATTGCTCTTCTTTTTCTAGTAGCTTGAGATGAAGCATTAGTTTGTTTATTTGTGCTCAGTCTGTTTTCTTGATATGACAGTTTATTGCTATGTATTTCCCTCTTAAGACCACTTTCATTGCATCCCACAGATTACAATATGTTGTTTCCACATTTTCAATGAATTGTAGGTATTGTTTTATTTCTTCTTAAATTTCATCTGTAGCCCACTGGTTGTTCAATAGGTTGTTATTTAATTTCCATGTATTTTTTTTCTTTTTTTAAATTTTATTTTAAAGGGGGTAAAATTAAACACAACAAAACAGAACAGAACGGGACATAAGAAAGCATAAATTTCAATGCTAGACAACCAGAGATCTTCACTATCTGTCATATTGTCTCTTGTTTTCTTCCAAATGGTTTTCCATATCTTTGCATATGAGTTCATACTAAATAACATAGCCAATCTTTTCACCTGATGTGTATTTCACTGGCTGCCACTTGCTAAGTGGGGGGCAGGGGGGAACGGGACGGGGGACAGGATGACATGAGATGTTTGATTCTCAGCCCGCATGCCAGCAGGCTCACAGCTGCCCCCCCCCCAGAGAGGGGAGGAGTTCCTTGTTCTCCTGGCACCCCGAGTCAACCGCATAGTGCAGGTCCTGAGGCGCCAGGGTCTCTCTACTTCGGGCTGCCAAAAGTCTGCCATATTCTCAGCCACCCTCCAGAGAGGGGACAAGCTCCCTGTTCTTCTGGAACCCCAAGTCAACCGCACAGTGCAGGTCCCAACGCGCCAGGGTCTCTCTCCTTCAGGCCACCAAAAGTCTGACACACTCACCTGCTATTTCTTTCTGATGAATTGACCATTACGTTTTCAAAGTTCTGAAATGGCCAACAGACCACAGAAAGAATTCTCTTTAGGCTCCTGTTTGAAACCAGCAGCTACAGCAATCTCCTGGCCTTGCTTCAGGGCCACAATTTCCATGTATTTATGCAGGTTTTGCAATTTCTTTTGCCATTAATTTCCAATTTCAGTGCGCTATGGTCAGGTATTACGTGTGGGCTAATTTCAATACCTTTGCAGTTACTTAAGAATGTTTTTTGAAATCATATATGGTCTATGTTGGAGAATGTACTATGCACAGTTGAGAAGAATGTGTATTCTGATGTGTTTGGGTAGAACACTCTGTAAACATCTACTAAGTCCAATTGCTCACAGGTATGATTCAGTTGTATTATTTCTTTGGTGACTTTTTGTCTGATTGATCTAGACTTTGTGACAGTGGGGTTTTAAGGTCCCGTGTTATAATTGTGTTCTTGTGTTTTTGGCTTTTCATGTCCACTAGTATTTGTCTTATATAGTAGGGTGCTTCTGTATTTGTTGCATATATATTTTTAATTGTTGTTCCTCTTTAATTTTTCCACTAACGAGTATGTAGTGACCTTCTTTATCTCTATTAATCATTTTAGGTTTGAAGCTCATGTTGTCTGTAAATAGAATAGTTACCCCTTTTTGTTTCTGGGTTCCTGTTGCATGGAATGCTGTTTTCCATCCTTTGACTTTTAATCTATGAGTTTCCTTTTGGGTCAGTTGTGTTTCTTGTACACAGCATATTGTGGAATCATGTTTCTTGATCCATTCTGTCAACCTAATTCTTTTGATAGTTGAATTGAGGCCATTTACATTTATGGATATCACTGATATGTACTGGATCAACTTTGCCATGTTATGTTCCAATTGTTTGCTTTTTGCTTTTCCCCTGTGTTTAATTTCTTGTCCTATCTCATGGTTTCTTTCCATTGTTGTTCTGGAGATTTTAGTCATTTTTATCTCTATCTAGTATGTCTTTCAATATTATTTCTAGGGTTGGTTTGTGGGCATGAATTTTTTGTTGTTCTTTGTCATGGAAGTATCTTGCTTCTCCATTAAATTTGAATGAAAGTTTTGCTGGGTACATCAGTCTGGGTTGCAAGTTGTTTTCTTTCAGGGCTTGAAATATCTCACTCCAAGCTTGTCTTGACTTTGAGGGTTTGTGCTGAAAAGTCTACTGTGATTCTAATAGGCTTTCCTTGGTAGGTGAGTTGTGTCTTTTCTCTAACAGCTTTTAGTATTCTGTTTTTATGCTGTATGTCTGAGATCTTAATTGTTATATGTCTGGGTGCAGATTTATGTTGGTTGTGATAGTTTGGTGTTCTGTATGCCTCACTTATCTGCATATCAGATTTTTTCCCCATGTTTGGGAAATTTTCTGCTATTACTTTAGTGAATCTTTTACTTATGTCATTTGCATTGACTCCTGCATCTTCACTGATGCCTATTTATATTATATTGTTTCTCTTGTCATCATCTTGAAGCTTCTGGATTGACATTTCATGCTGCTTTGTTATTTTTAAAAGTTCTGTCCTTTCATGTCCCTATTTGTGATGCTGTCACCATGATCCAAAATCCTATCATCAGCTTCATTTAAATGGTTTTGCGTGCTTTGAATAGAACTTTTTTTGAATGCCTCTTTGAGTTTGTTTCATGAATTCTCTTTGTTTTCTCTATTGTTCATTCAAAGTTTCAATCAGTTTCCCATGCTCCTGTACTTTTTTCACTATTTCTTCTTTAGCTGCGCTGAGCAACTCCTTGACTAAGGTTATTATTTCTATCTTTACATGGGAGAGTACTTCTAATTTGATTTCATCTATAGCATCCTGGAGTTGTTTTTTTATTTCACTCGCTATCTTTTCAGAGATTTCCAGTGTGTTACTTTTGATGTCCTCTATTTCAGGGTTTCCTGTACTTGCTCCTGGTGGACTAGATGTTTGAGATTGCATTTTGCTTTTTCCTTTTGCCATTTTTCCCTTTCGAGTTAATATTTGGGCTTTCAGTCCCACTAGTGTCTATTGTTGTTGGTGTGTATATTGGGGTCCTTCTGTAAGGTTAATGTTTGTCCAGTAACTGGGTCCCACTTTGTTTTTGTTTTTGTTTTTAATTTTATTTTAAAGGGGGTAAAATTAAACACAACAAAACAGAACAGAACGGGACATAAGAAAGCATAATTTTCAAAGCTAGACAACCAGAGATTTTTACTATCTGTCATATTGTCTCTTGTTTTCTTCCAAATGGTTGTCCATATCTTTGCATGTGGGAAGCTCATACTAAATAACATAGCCAATCTTTTCACAAAATGTGTAGTTCACTGGCTCCCACTTGCTAAGGTGGGGGGACACAGGACAGGGGACAGGATGACATGAGATGTTTGATTCTCAGCCCGCGTGCCAGCAGGCTCACAGCCACCCCCCAGAAAGAGGAGGGGCTCTTTGTTCTCCAGGCAACCTGAGTCAACCACTGCATGTCCCGAGGCATCAAAGTCTCTTCCCTCCAGGCCCCTGAAAGTCCGCCATACTCATCTGGTATTTCTTTCTGATGAAATGACTATTACATTTCCAAATTTCTTAAATTTCCAACAGACCACAGAATGAATTCTCTTTAGGCTCCAGTTTGAAACCAGCTATAGCAATCTGCTGCCCTTGCTTCAGGTCCATTCGGTCCTACTTTGAAGAGGTGGGAAGTCAACTGACTTCCCCCTGTAGGGCCTGTTGTGTGAGTCCTATATTTTTCCTCAGCTGGCAAGCCTAGTAGTATTGATGTAGGTCAACTTTTAGTTCCTGCTAGTACTTCATCTTCAGGTTATTCCAGGTCACTAAATCTCCCTGTCTATAATTTTCATGTCAGCTGAAGCCCTACGGTGTCCCTATTGTGTGCCTGTATGTCTCATAAGCCCTTTGATTTTCTCCATGTTCAGGGAGTCTTTATTGCCACACTCCACACCCTGCCTGATGTTCTCTGTGTGCAGAAAGGAATCACCCATACCCTTGCCAAACTCACCAAGGTCTTACAGGTAGTTGGAGAGAGCTTTACTGCTGGCTCTATTTACCCACTGTACACCTCTGTTTTAGGGGCATACTCACCACACTGACTGGAGCCTGCTGAGATCTGTTTGGGTGAGGCAGCCACTAAATCTCCCTTCAAGCTAGCATAGTAAATCTGCTGTAGTCCAAGGTTCTCAGAGAAAGGGTGTGAGCTGAAGATCAACAGCAGTATTAGGCCCAGGAGGTAAGGAATGTGTGAGAGGCCAGCAGGTATCCTGGGTCTGGGCATCTGCTGTGTGCATGGGAAATGCTGAGCAGCAGTGTAGGTGGTCCTGGGCCAAGAGTTGGGCCGGCAGTATCAGTCCAGGTGTCTGTGTGGCATGGGGGAAATGAGGCATGGCATGGGGGAAGTGAGGCATGGCAATGTAAGTGTTCCTTGGCTGAGGGGTATGCTGGTGGCATCAGCCCAGGCAGGTGGGAAGTATGTTGCAGCAGAGGCACAGGCCAAGGTCCGAGGGCAATGAGCGCCCCTCAGGGCAGGCGGGAGTCACACAGGAAGCGTGATGCTCCCCAGTGCTGCTCCCCAGTGGTGGTGGGAGTCATGCAGGAAGCATGTGAAGGCACGGCTCTTTGCTCTTTTATTTGTAACATTTAATCCTCTCTAGAACTCACATTATCCTTATTATACAGGAGGGCATAGAGACAGAGAAAAATTAAGCAACTTACCCAAGATTGCACTGTTAAGAAATGACAGAGATATGAACTCAGAGCCTCCTTAACCTTCATGCTCTGTTGCCCCTCAAATACAAGTGCCATGAGAACTGGCATGTATGTGAGGGTAGTGGCAAGGTTTCCCTAAAGACTTGACAGTTTTTGTTTGAAGACTAACTTCTGAGAAATAGCTTGAAGTGAAGAATGTGGGGCAAGGCAAGGATCATAGTGAGTGAATTGTGTTGTCTTTCTATTTCAGAACTACTAGCTTATACAGATTGATGAAACTGGAGTTTACTTTTTTTAAAAGTAGACATTTTAAAGTAGTGAGTTTCCTGAGGAAGTTTTTAAATATTTTTTAAATGAAAGCTCTCATTTATTTATTTATTATTTATTTATTGTGGTTCTGTGTATCAAACTGGGTTTTATGCATGCTAGCCAAGGACTTTACCACTGAGTTACACTCCCAGATGTGTAATAAACGCTAAAGCAAAATTCAGTAAGTAAAATTTTACATGGAAAGAGGGAAGTCCATTTTCGTATAGGTATCACAAGTTCTAGATGGAGACCAGGGAAAAGTTTAACTAGAGCTAGATAGGGGGTATCTATCAATAAGGGTAAAAATGAACCAACAATGTATGAATACATGTGACTGTTGTCCTGTCTCCTCCTTTGTGTATTCTTTGTCTTGCTTTCTCTTCCCATGACAGTTGTAAAAATCTATCCTTGAAATAGTCTGTTTTTCAAAGTCTAGGTACTGATTGGATATTATTTTCCTTAGTATGTTGTGAGCCTTTAAAATTTTTTAAAGTTTTTATGGAATTAAACCCAGACCCTTGCACAAACTAGGTTAACGCTCTACCACTGAGTGATATCCTCCAGGTTATAATGTACCTTTTGATATGTTACTTTAAGTTTGTGTTCAGTTCCAGAATATTTTCTTCTAGTGTTTCATGAGTGATTTCTTTTTTGTGTCTTCAGATTATGGAGGAATTTAGTGTAGAAGCACCTTAGTCATCAGAAGTCTGGATTTCTTTTGTTTATCCTTCACTTCCATTATCTCACTGAGAAGAAACTCCTGTTCTGAAGAAGTTTCCTCAGAGCTCCCTTCAACTCTCTGTTCCTAAGGCTATAGATGAATGGATTCATCATGGGGGCAAGTACAGTGTACATGACTGAGGCTACTGAGCCCTCTCTGTATGGATAGGCTCTTCCAGAAGTAAGGTACCCAAGTCCTGTGCCATAGAACAAGGAGACAACTGAGAGGTGAGAGCCACAGGTGGAAAATGCTTTATACTTCCCTGCAAGAGATGCAATTCTCACTATGGAGGTACCAATTTTAGAATAAGAAAAATGAATTCCAAACAGCAGTATAATACCCAGGATGCCAGTTACACAGTATAACAGAAGATCATTGGCAAAGGTGTCTGAGCAGGCAAGCTTTAGGATGTGAGCCAGTTCACAGAAGAAGTGGGGAATTTCAGTTTCTCCACAGAAGGATACTCTCAAAACCATCAAACTTTGCAACAAAGAATATGTCGGCAGATCAGCCAAGAAAGCAGAAGCTGAAGACCACAGACGTGAGGGTTCATGATGACCATATAGTGCAGTGGGTGACATACTGCCACAAACTGGTCATAGGCCATCACAGTCAATAGCAAACTGTCCATACCAGAAAAAATCATGAAATACATCTGTGTAAAGCAGCCTTCATAGGTGATAGCTTTATTCTGTATGTGATGTTCACCAGCATCTTTAGGATTATGGTGGAAGTGAAGCAGACGTCCACAAAGGACAGGTTGGAGAGGAAGAAGTACATGGGGGTGTGGACGTGGGAGTCAGAGCTGGTGGCCAGGATGATGAGTAGGTTCCCCATAACACAGATTAGGTACATGAACAAGAACAGCCCAAACAGGAGAGGCTACAGGCCCTTATCTTCTGAGAGTTCCAGAAGAAAGAATTTTGACATAGCTGTTTGACTCTCTGGTTCCATGTACCTCATGAAATTGGCTGGAAGGAAGGAAGCATAGTTAAAACAGGAATGTGCCGTACACTTGAAACTCATTTACTCTTGAAACCTTACGTCCTATCTAAGTGTTTTTGTTTTCTTTAGCTGATCAAGATTTCTTTAAGACTGCACTGTTCTCCACTTGTCTAACACTATTGTCTGGATAGTACTTTTATCTTTTAAATGGTTGTTTTATACTATGAAGGGATCTTCTACGTATTGTTCCCCATCTCTGCTCTATACTTCCTGAGCACATGAATATTTCCTTTTTGCTTGTAGCCATGGTCTCCTCTAGGGGCAGGGATTCAGCTCAGCACCATAATTGCCTGCCTTGCCGTGGGCTCCTCATGTCCGGAGTGGGGGGAGGGGCAAGGGGAAGGGGAGAAAGGAGAAGAAGGAGGAGGAGGAGGAAGAGGAGGAGAGGGGAGAGGAGAGGAGGGGAAGGGAAGGGAGGAAATGAGAAGGCAGAGGGGAGAGATGAGAGGGGAGGGATTGAAAAAATTGTGGGTTGAAGAACTCAGTGATTTTCTGTGTGTGCTAGGGATGGACCTTGGGCCTCATGAATGCTTGGCAAGTGCTGTGTCACTGAGCTATACTCCAGCTCCTTAATGATGTCTTATTGTCTTCATGCCATTTGGTAGTGACATGGAACAGACTACTCTCTGTCTCAAGTTTGATTCAGAAGATAGTGTACAAAAGCATTATAGGAAATCACTCTGTTATTATGCTAACTTCTTCAGTCCTGCCCCGATTTACCCCTCTACCTCCATCCCAACACTAGATGTATCAATTCAAAAAATGTCTCAATTCAAAAGATCAGCTCAGAAGCCCCACCAGGATTCTTACTGTATTCTGCATGCACACGCATGCGTGTGTGTGTTAATTCTCAAATTTATGTAAGCTGAGGCAAATCTACATTTTCTGTTTTATTTTCCTTTCATATTTGAAGCACTAAGTTCCACATCTATGGATTCAACCAATTATAAATCAAAATGATTTGAAAAATTGTATCTGTGCTGAATGTGTACAGATGTTTATTGATCATTGTTCCCTCAAAAATTCAGCACAAATAATTACATATAATACTATTTATATAGTATTGTAATTCATCTAAGGGTGATTTTAAGTATTTAGGAGAGGGCGCTTAGGTTACATGCAAACATTTTGCCACTTTATATAAGAGACTATATTTTGAGATATCCCAGAATGAGTCTCCTGAAGATATTCAGAAATAACTAAATAATATATGCTTCAAAATATTTGTTGAATGAATAATAGAAGAAATCTTCAGGGTCATGTAGCTGTAATTCCCTGTCATAAATGCCTTTAGTCAGGGCCTTGGGTGTGGCTTATTGATAGGGTATGTGCTTGGCATGTTCAATCCCCAGTATAGCATGTGCAAGGCCCTACGTTCAATCCCCAGCACCAAAAAACAAAACAGCCATTTATTATTATTTTGGTTCTGGGGATTAAATCCAGAGATGGGTTCACCATTGAGTTACAGTTTTAGCCCTAGACACACCATTTATCAGGAAAGTTTTACAATTGACCATGAAGAGCATGAGTGCCATTTACTTTATATTTTCTCCATTTAGAAAAATAAGCCCGGGGGTGGGTGGTATAGCTCAGTGGTACAGAACTAGCCTAACATGCACAATGCCCTGCTTTTAATCCCTACCACTACAGAATTAATCAATCTCAATTGCTGTTTGACTATTACATCTTTGTCCAGGAGGCAGTGATCCTTAATTTTATATACATGTTGTATAAGAGAAAGTATTATCCTTTGAGTTGAAATGTTTCATTTTTAACTTACCTGATCTTAGGTCCTCTCTCTAAAGATCATTTCCATTGGTTGTGATGGTGTCTACATACTAGGAGACAGGTAAATGACTGTCTACATTTCATCGTTTATTTACTCCACAATTATTTGAGTGGCCACTGAATGCCAGACATAGGTTAAGACTAAGAGTAGAAAAAACATAGGCTGTGTCTCTCTGGACCTTTAGGTATTATGGAAATGTTGTTGACATCCAGCTGTGATGGTACACACCTATAATCCCAGCACTTTTGAGGCAGGGGCAGGAAGATTGCTATGAAGTTTGAGGCCAGCCTGAGCTATACAAATGAGGTCAAGGTTAGCCTTGACTATGTAGCAACATCTTGTCTCAAAAAAACAAAACAAATGAACAACAGAAAAAGGAAAAGTAGCTACTTTTTTGTTTTTACATTTTAGTTAATGCATATTTGTGTATTAATGCACATTAATGAATGGATTATTAATGGATTTCACTGTGACAGTTTCATGCATGTAGATGTCATGTTTGATCATATCCACCCTCAGTACCCTGTTTTTTCTTTTCTTTCCCTGTCTGTGATCTAGTCCCCTTCACCATTTTTTTTTTTTTGTCTTTTTGAGATAGGGTCTTGCTATGCAGTTCAGGCTGTCCTTGAGCTCACTTTGTAGCCCAGGCTGGTTGGGAACTCACAGCGATCCTCCTGCCTCAGCCTCCCAAGTGCTAGGATTACAGGTGTAAGCCACCACACCCAGCTTCCTTCACCTTTCCTAATAGTCCCTCTTCTACTTTCTTTTCATTTTTTTCCTTAGATTCCACATAGGAAAGAAAACATATGATGCTTATCTTTCTGTCTCTGGCTGATATCACTTAACATGATGATCTCTAGTTCCATTCACTTTCCTGTAAAGGACAGTGTTTCATTCTTTCTTGGGACTGAATAAAACTCTGATGTGTATATATACACACCGTATATTCATTTTCTAACCATACAGGGAAATGCAAATCAGAACTACACTGAAATTCCATCTCACCTTAGTCAGAATGTCATTTGGCAAATCAAACACAGAAGCTTAAATATCACATAGTTTCTCTTATATGAGAAGCCAAAAATACAAGTAAAAAGCAAAAAAATAGATAACAGGAAGTAGGGAAGGGGAGGAAGAAGGGAAAGAAGATGAAAAGAGGAATTAAGATGTATTATGTACATGTACCAACTCCACCCAAGGAATGTAAACATAATATACTGCAAACATGTATTGATCAATCAATCAGTCAATCACAAAACAAAACACTAGTACCATGTGCTGTTGCTGAGAATATAAACTAGTACAGCCACTATGCCAAGCAGTATGAAGGTTCCTTGAAAACCTGAAGATAGAATTACCATATAATCTATTTATATCCTTCCTTGATAGATGCTGGAAGGAAATGAACTCAGTGCATGAAAGAGATACCTGCATACTATGTTTATTGCAGTACAAGTCTAAAAAAAATCCTGAAAGAAAAAAAATGTGGTTTATTTATGCTATCATAAACAACCAAATGATATATTTTTCTCTTAGAGTAACTATATGATTAATCCAAAATAAAGGATAATAATGGAATGCTGAATAAATAATAAAGGTATCAAAAACTGATGATAGCAACATTGAGTTAAATTTTTAGTTAAAAAAACAGAAAGAATGGAAAAAAAGTGAGTATAGACATTTCTGAGAGGCAAATCTTAAAGTATGATAAGTTAGTTTTCTTCCTAAGTCTTTCAAGGTTAAGTGTCAACTAAATAAGAAGTGACCAAAGCTCATGACAGCATGTTATTTTATCTTACAAGCATAAATACCTTCTTTTATTTTTTCTATGCTCATCTTCCACTATCATCTTTGGCCATGACCCTATTATCTAATTCTTTATATTTACTATGAAATTACTTTACTTTCTTTGTTTTTATTTTATAGAAAAATGTTTCATAACAAAACAATAGGAGATAAACAATAGCTAATACATTACATATTGTTATTTTTAAAGTAGTTACTTGGAGTTCAATATGTGGGCATAAAATGATCTCCAAATGATATTAGAGCAAACTTTTCTATTGAATGAACTAACAGAAATTAGTAGTATAATTAACTTGATTGTATATTTTTTCCTTTTACTTCCTTCCTTTTTCTGTTCCCCCACCCTAGTTCCTTTTTCCTTTTGGAAAATTTCTGCCCATTTCACAATATCTATTGTACATTTTGATCTTTATTTACTTTTTTAGTTTCTCACACAAGGCAGACTGTAAGATGTTTACACATATGAGTCTGATTTATGTCACTTATGAGTATGGTCTCAGGTTGCATCCATTTACCTATAAATGTCTCAAGTTTATTCTCCTTTATGGCTGAATAGTACTTAATTGTATAAAAAGATCACATCTTTTGTTTTTTTATTTTAAAGAGAATAAAATAAAATGAAACAGAACAAAGCAGATCAGAGCAAAACAATGCAAGTAACACAGGATTTCAAGACAAAAAGAAATCAGCAGTGGCTACCATAGTGTCTCTTGTTTTCTTTGAAATAGTGGTACATACCTTCATGCACAATAAATTAATAATAAACAAGATAGTATAAAACCAATGAAAACAAAACAGAGCCTTATGGGTCTTCAAAACCACACAATAGGAAATCAGTAATGGCTACCATAATGTCTTTTGTTCTCTTCAAAATAGGTGTTCAGACTTTCACACATATTGAAATAAAATAATAGAAAAAAAGACTAAAATCAATCAAAACAAAGTATAAAAGCCTTATTGGACTTCAAAACAAGATGATAGGAAATCAACAATGGTTATCATGATATCTTGTTTTCTTCAGTGTAATTGTTCATACTATCACACATAATAAAATCAATTCTTGTAAACTCTTTAGGAAAAGTTCTAGGCATATATAAACCAATACATATATCTTTTATATGTACATGTACATATATCCTTTATCTATTAGAGAGGGAAAACAAAACAAAGTATAAAAAATATAAAACAAAGAATAACAAAGAGCTCAAAACAGTAACAATGCAAGCTTTCAAAATAAGGTGTTAGGAACATAACAAATTTTGTTGCTTTCCATAGTTATCTTCAAAAGTGTTACTCGAATTACTAGATATAGACATGCACAATTGATCTAATCCTAATGAATGTTAACTGTTTTGCTCCAAAACCTAATAGAATTAGTAGTACAATTACCTTAGTAATCATTAAATGTATGTATACAATTTTATATCTTTTTTCTTTTCTCCTTTTTTCTATCTGAGTTATTTTTCCTCATTGAGCATTTTCTTACCCTTTCACCATATTTATTGAGATTTTATATTTTATTTATTCTCAGTTTTGTACACTAGGGAGATAATATGGTATTTACACATGTGAGTTTGATTTATTTCATTTATGAGTATGGTCTCAAATTGCATGCATTTACCTATAAAAGCCTCAGTGTGGTCCTTCTTTATAGCTGAGTAATATTCCATTGTATAAAAATACATCTTTTTAATCTATTCCTCAGTTTATGGGCATTTGGGTTGTTCCCAAGATTTAGCTATTACAAATTTTGCTACTATAAACATGGATGTACACATATCACTGTGGTATGATGTTTTCAATTCTTCTGGAAATATGCCCAGAAGTAGAATAGCTGGGTTGAATGGGACCTCCAATCCCAGCTTGCTGAGGAACCTACAGGCTGATTTCCACAGTGGGTGCACCAATCTACACTCCAACCAAGAGTGCACAAGTGTTTCTTTTTTCACACAGCCTCTGCATTTGTTATTGGTCGTTTTTTTGATTCTGGCTATTCTTTCTGGAGTGAGATGGAATCTCAGTGTTGTTTTATGTTTTTCTAATAACCAATGATACTGAATTTTTTTCATGTATTTATTTGCAATTTGTATATTTTCAGTTAAGAAGTGTGTGTTCTTGTCAGATGCCCATTTTTTTTAAATTGGGTCTCTGAATTTCTGGGAGCTGATTTTTTAAAAAACATTTTTTATATATTCTCAGTAGAAGTCCTTTGTCTGAGGTACAGTTGAGTAAGATTTTTCTCCACAGTTGTGGGTTTTCTTTTCACTCTTTTGGAGATTTATTTTGACATGCAAAATCTTTTTAGTAATATGGGATCCCAGTTATTCATTCTGGGAAGTATTTCCTGAGCAGTTTGATTTTTGTTCATGAATTCTCTGCCTACCCCATGTCTTCAAGATTTCTACCTACTTTGTCTTCCAGTATATTTAGTGTTTCTGTTTTAATATTTAGATCTTTGATCCATTTTGACTTCATTGATAGGCATGGGTCTAGTTTTAACTTTTTGGATATGGAAAGTCAGTTTTTTCAGCACCACTTATTAAAGAGGCTATCTTTCTTCCATTGAATATGTTTGGCCACTTTCTCAAAGAGCAGGTGGCTGAGTGTGTTTGTAGTTGTAGTTGTATCTTCTAATCTATTCCACTGATCTTCAGTTCTGTCTGTATTCCAATACCGTGCTGATTTTATCACAGTAGCTTTGTAGTATAACTTTGTCAGGGATTGTGATGCCTCCTGCCTTAGCTTTGTTGCCCAGAATTGCCTTTGCTATTCTAGGTCTCTTCTGGTTCCAGATGAATTTTAGTAATGATTTCTCTAGATGTGTGAGGTATGTTAATGGTATTTTGATGGGAATTGCATTAAAACTGTATAACAATTTTGGGAGAATGACCATTTTCACAATGTATGTTCTTCCTATCAAAGAACAAGGCATGTCTTTTCATTTTATGAGATTTCTTCTTTCAGAGTACTGTAATTTTCACTGAATAGACCTTTTCCTCCCTTTGTTACATTGATTCATAAGTATTTCAATTTGGGGGGGATTCCACTGTGAAGGATTTGGTTTCTCTTATTTCTGTCTCAGTGAGTTTGTTATTTGTGTAGAGGAGTGCTATTGATTTTTGAGTGTTGATTTTGTATCCAGCTAAAGTCTTTCAATGGAATTTTGGGACTCTTCTATGTAGAGTATCACGTCATCTTCAAATAATGATAATTTAACTTTTTCCTTTGGTATTCTTATTCCTACTGTATCTCTTTTTTGTCTAATTGCTCTGGCTAATATTTCCAGTAGTATATTGAATAGAAGTGGTGATAATGGACAGCCTTGTCTTTTTCCTCAGTTTAGGGTGAAATCTTTCAATTTTTGACTATTTAATATTATGCAGGCTGTTGGTTTGTCATAGATGACTTTTATCAGATTGGAGTAGAGCCCATCTATTCCAATTTTCCATAGGGTTCTTATCATGAACGAATGTTGGGCTTCATCAAAACCTTTTTCTGTATCTATTGAAATGATCATGTCATTCTTGTCTTGGGCTCTAGTGATATGATATATTACTCTGATTGATTTGCATTTGTTGAACCATCCCTACAATCCTGGCTTGAATCCCACTTGGTCATAGTGTAGAATCTTCTTGATGACTTGCTGCATTTTGTTTGTCAGTATTTGACTGAGTATTTTTGCATCTGTGTTCATTAGGGATATTGGCTGATAATTCTCTAGTTTGTTTGGGGCTTTGCCTGGTGTTGGTATTAGGCTAATACTTGCTTCCAAGAATGAGTTAGGGAAAATTGCTTGCCTTTCAATTTCACTGAAGATTTTATGGAGTGTTGACATTTAGTCTTCCTTGAATTTCTTGTAGAATTCAGCTGTGAATCTATGAGGAGACCTGGCTTTTTCTTGTTGGTGGGGTTCTAATTACATTTTCAATTTCATTAACTGAAACTGGGTTATTTAACAATTTTATATCTTCTTGATTCAGCTTTGGTAATTCATATGATTCTAGGAATCTATTTCTTCTGCATTATCAAACCTATGGGAGTAAAGGTTTTTGAAGTAGGTTTTTATGATTTTCTGTGTTTCCACAGGGTCTATATTGATTTCACCCTTTTTATTCCTTGTTGCATGAATTTGCATTTTTTCTTTCCTTTTAAAAATAAGGTTGGCTTGGGGCTTATCAATTTTATTTATTCTTTCAAAGAACTATCTCTTTGATTAATTCTTTGTATTGTTTTGTTAGTCTCTATTGCATTAATTTCTGCTGTGATCTTTATAATTTCTTCCCTTCTGTTGGCTTTGGGTTTGACTTGCTTTTCTTTTTCTAGATATTTGAAGTATAGTATCAGGTTGTTTATTTGTGTTTCTTCTGTCTCCTTAATGTGGGAGTTCAACACAATAAATTTTCCTCTGAAGACTCTTTCTATTGCATCACACAGGTCCCAGTAAGTTGTATTTGTATTTTTGTTTACTTGTAGGTATTTTTAAATTTGTTCTTTAACCTCTTCTGTGACCCATTGATTGTTCAGGAGTGTATTATTTAATTTCCATGTGTTTATGTAGATTTTTCAGTTTCTTTTGTCATTAATTTCTAATTTCATGGCACTATGATCAGATTATATATGGAATAATTTTGATTCTTTTGCATTTACTTAAACTTGTTCTGTGGGCTACTGTGTGGTCTGTTTTAGAGAATGTCCCATGGAAGCTGGGAAAATGTATATTCTGTTGTTAAGTGGAACACTCAGTACATGTGTATTGAGTCCATTTCTTCACAAGTTTGATTAAGTTCTTTTATTTATGTGCTGATTTTCTCACTAGTTCATCTGTCTCTTTGTGTCAATGAAGTGTTAAGTCTCCCATTATAATTGTGTTATTGCTTTTTCATTTGTATTAATATTTGTTTGATATAGCTGGGTGGTACATATTTGGTGCATATAGACTTAAGATTGTTATCTCTTCCTATTGAAGTTTTCCCCTAACTAGTTTGTAGTGATCTTCTCTATCTCTTTTGGTAATTCTTGGTTTGAAGTTCACATTGTCTGCAAACAATAGCTAGCCCTGCTTTTTTTTTTGTAGGGGGTTCCTGTGGCATGAAGTATTATTTTCCATCCTTTCACTTTCAGCCTATGAATTTCTTTCTCGGTTAGATGTGTTTCTTATATATGTCTTATGGTTGGATGTTGTTTCTTGATCCATTCTGCCTGCCTGTTTCTTTTAATTCATGAATTAAGGCCATCTACATTAATGGTTATAAGTGGTATATATTGGCTTATTTTTGTCATGTTATCTGTCTGCTTTGGTTCTTTACCTTTCCCCTCTGTTTAACTGTTTTCCTTTTTGTTTTCTGTTTATGTTCTTGAAATCATAGTTATTTTTATGTGCATCTTGAATATTTTTCATTATTTTTGCAGGGTTGGTTTGGTGGTCATGAATTTCTTCAGCTGTTCTTTATTGTGTAAGTACCTTTTTCTCCATTGATTTTGAAGGATAGTGTTTTTTAAAATTTTTTTATTTAAAGAGAAAAAAAACAAAACAAAATAAAACAGAATAAAGGGTAGTGACAATACAGTATTTCAAGGAAAAAAGGGGGAGTACAACAGCAATAAAACCTAAGAAATTATTACTTGACTTATTACATACTGACTTCTTTGAAATAATTGTTCAAATTACAAAGTTAAAACATGTAAAGTAGACATTAAAACCATGAGACTGTTAACAGTTCTGCTCCACGATCTGACAAAAGCAGGAATATGGTCATCCATTTTACCCACTCAAATATACATGCAATTATATCAATAGGGTAAAATTAAACACAACAAAACAGAGCAATGCGGATCACAAGAAAGCAATGTAAGACATAAATTTCAAAGCTAGACAATTGGAGATATTCACTCTCTATCATATTGACTCTTGTTTTCTTCCAAATAGTTGTCCAGATTGTCACATACAGGGAATTCACATG
>PVJX010013088.1:0-48417 GCA_004027295.1 Dolichotis patagonum | reverse complement strand
AATTTTTTTTCTTTTCTATCAAAAATGAGATATTACAGTACCCATTGAACATTTTTTGTTATTCGGTTCAGAAAGCCCTATAATTCTTTCACTCTATGCATGGCTTTATACTATTGTGTTATGTTTGATATTATTGTATTTGAAACTATGCTCAACTATAGCAGAGTAAGAGAAAAGGTGTTAGCTACTGTTGATGTCCAGTTGACTTAATGTAAAGTACTGTGTTGTCCTGTTCTGATCTGCTCTGTACTGCCCTCTTTTGTTTTATTGTCTTTCAAATAAAAAAAAGAAAGAAACTATATATATATATATATATATATATATATATATATATATGCAGAATAAGGAGCTAAAAGAAGTATTTGCTGATCAAAATATGAAAGAAAAACACATGAACTGGGATAGATTAGATTGAAAGAGTTTCTTCCTATCCCCAAAATCAACACTTGGTAAATGATTCTCAAAATAAAATACAGGCTCATGCCAAAGTTCATTCAAATATGCTTGAGAGACTTTGTAAAGAGTCAGAAAGACTTCTAGTCTAACAGATATTTTTAAACAAATGAAAACACTCCAAGAATACAGAGGAATTTGTCCCTTGCTTGCCCAATACTTTCTTCAAAACAGAGAGTAATTTCGTGTTATCTATTGTAAACATACCTTTTTAAAAATGGGCCAGCGTATAATCTAGTACCTAGAACTCTTAGAAAATGATCACCAGAAGAGTACATATTGAAATTGTACATCTTGTGTACTGGGCTTCTGAGTCCTGGAGTGAACCCATATACATCAAGAGGGAGCCCAATGGGCAGGGCAGGTTTGGTCTGTTTGTTTTAGGGTGAGATGAACTCTGTGAAATTGTAGTTTGACAGGACATGAGATCCACAAAGATGGCAAATTCTAGCTATGATGGCAAAGCTTTTCCCCAAAGTTAGACTCAAAGCACAGAACTAACGATTAAATCTGGCAAGGTTGTTTTCATGGAGCCAAGGAAATAAACTCAAAGAATTCAGTATGAATAAAGTAATAGATGGTCAGCTCAGGCTGACCTTGAACTCGTTTTGTAGACCACATTGGCCCCAAACTCACAGCAGTTCTGTCTCAGTCTCCCAAATGCTGGGATTACAGGTATGCACCACCATGCATGGTTTAGATGGCCTTTAAATACATCCATAAGAATTAGAATTTCAGACTATTTATCTTCAACTTTTTCAAGTTGTTAATGGAAAAAGCTAGCAAAGGGCCATCACACTGTCAACAGAATATAATTCCAGTTCTAAAGATATGATTTCAATTGCAGTCAAATGCTTGTCCAGAGTAACTGAACAGAGCTCACTCCGTGACAATATCCTTCTCTTCACACCAAAGATTCTTTAATGTCACAGCTTGTCTAAAACACAATAAATGCTTATATATTAAAAGGCTGAGTCTTTTCAACATCTTTAAAAAATTATTTGGAAGTATTTTTATATAGAGTTTCAGGGAATCTTTTGAGCCATAGATAGAAATACATCAACAAAATAAGAATTCAGAGACGAGATGACAGAATTAGGCTTAGATAGAATAACTTACACTTCTCAACATAAGTAAATAAAAAAGATACACTAGCTACAAAAATTAAAAGTAAACACATGCCCTGGTATCTTTTTAAAGTTATTCTCAGTGTTAGCAAGTAACCAAACAGAAAGGCAGTTATGACAAGATCATCAGATTATTAGAAAGTCTTACTCTTCAAGCTTGCACAATTTATAGCAGTATACCATGGACAGATTATTTTTTAGTATTAACATCTAGATAGTAATGTTTTCATTTCAATTCTGATGAAATCAATAAGCTAATAAATCCAAGATCTACTCATATTAAAAATTAGCATCTTCTCTACTATCTAAAGAAAAATACCATTAATGCGAATAGAAACATTAGTTATTCACAAGAAACCCTGTGCAAAACTATATCATAATAAGCTTCCATGGTTTATCTTCTTTTTGCAGTGGGATATAGGATTTTGTGGTCTGCTTTGCTTTCACTTACTATCCCACTGCTTATACGATGCTAAGCAAAGGAAAACCCATGTTGAAGTTTACTCAAATTCTAAGGTTAAAATTTGAAGATAAATCTCTTGGTATAAATAGAAAAATTTTTTAAAAAGACATTTCTTCTGAAGAAAATATGTTTATGATGTATGAAATATAAACAACTGATGTCCAAAAATTTTATTCCATAGAAATTTTTGTTTTAAGGATATTTTAAAAATAAAAGAAAAGCCAGGGATTTAGCTCAGTGGCCTAAGTGCCACCTGGCAAATGTGAGGTTGTGAGTTTGATCCCTGGTACAAAAAAAAAAAAATTTACAAATAATGAGGGAATGTGATTCATTAAAAATAAAAGAAAAGCTATTCAAAGAACAAAGTTTCCCTCAATAATCATTAATAATGTTTAATTAGGTACTAAGTTTAAAATTAACATGAGTGTACGCATTGCAACTAGAGTCACAATAAATTCTGTAATGACTGCTCTATCACTCTAATGAATGTCATATGACTATCTTTATTATGCTTTCTTTTATATTCTATCAGAAACAACTTTATTTACCATCATTATGAGTTTTGGGGTTTTCAGACACATTGTTGTGTCTTCAGTATTTGGTAATTCTCAAAAATAAAATTGCCCACATTAGGAAATACTAACCCGTGATTGATTCCTGGGTACGTGATAATCCACAAAACGTGGAAAGTCTGCCACCAAACTGTGTGCCACATCCGGTCTGAGCTACAGTCACTGTAAAATGTACTTCAGGGAGGTTAGGAAGCTTCCCAGTCATCAGAACTTGTGACTCTTGAAATTTCAAACAAACCCCAGGGGTTTCTGTTAGTCTTTGGCCACCATCATGCTAAAACCACATTTTGGTTTAGCAACAAAGAACATGTGAAGTTGAGGTGACTGAAGTGTACAGTCATAAAGGGAAAAACATTTAATGGCAACATTTAGTCAAAGCCAACATAATTGAACATAATTTCAAAAAGGTTTTAGTGAAAAAGCATCTTTTTATCCTTATTCCAGTTTATGTCCAGAATGTGTTCAGTATTAGAAAGACTTACTTGTCCTGTCCCTCATGTATCTTTTCAGGATATAGCTACACAAGTAAAGTTATTTTCTTCATTTTATTACACAAATGCCAATGTTTGTATGGGTGTGTGTAATTATTGGAATCTTTCATTTTCTTTTATTCCATAACCAATAGAGGACAGATATCTTTCTACATTTATGCTTAAAATTTTTATTAAAAAGGTCTTATTTCATTATGTATGATACAAGTTTATTTAATTATGTGAATAAATATCAGTCACACTTATTTACACAGACAATATCTATGTATGACTTTGATTAAGTAGCTGATTTTCTTTTCCTGCATATCTGCTGTCTAAACCTTTGATAAGACCAAAAAAAAAAAGCTACAATGAATAACCATTGTATTCCCTATTTTTCCATGTACATGTATAATTTTAGGGCAGATTTCTAAAAATGACATTACTTTTTACAGGTTAACTAGATTTTCTACCACAGTGGCTATTACCAAGGTGCCTTGCTCATGGTTGAACCAAATCACTATCAGTTTTGAAAGCACCTGTTCCCTGAATTCTCACCAACGATTTAGGATATGAGACAGTCAAATATTTGCCAAGGCAAAAATTGATAGTATTGTTATTCTTTTCATTATATTAGTCATTCTGGCTGAAATTAAAACTGTTCAAAACAACTTAGAAACTTGAAGTGGCCCGTGACGAAGACAAAATAATGAAAGATGAAGTGAGAGATGGGGAAAAGAGGAGGGAAAAAAAGATAGAAGGACTATAAAGAAAGGAGAAGGAAGAGAGAAAATAAAAAGAAGAAAAGAGGATATAGGAAGGAAGGAAGGACGTGTGATTTACATCACTTTTACCTAATTTCAGTTAATCTGTGTGATTCATTCATAAGTCATATGAGGATAGAAAAGTCTTCTTCCTCTTATAGATTGTTAGGACAAAAACTGGCGGATAAAGGGAAGATACACTGAATTTAAATATCTGTTAACTGGGGGAATATCTGCACACTGGATGTCTGAATAGCGGAAGGAAGAGTTGGGAGATAGTGTGCACTAAACAACCACATCCATCCCTGGAAAAGAATGTTTGCTACATTTCTCTTAATGTCACAGCAACTGTTCTGTGAGTTCCATGGTGAGTCTGTTCTCCTTGTAGAGTTTGGTCATCTGAATATGTTTCTCGTTTTTTTGCAGTGTAAGTTCTAAGTATTATTACTTTCATGTGCTGAATGTTAGCAATCCAACTGCTTGAGTTGATTTAAAAGCCTTTAAATTTTGTTTTCCTCTCACAACTTCTGAGCCCACCCAAGCACACTGCAATACATCAAGGCAGACAATCCCACGTTTTGTGGGCTAGAGTATTTGGAACCAAGCTAGTAGTTCGTGGGTCCAAGTTGATTTGTCTTCAAACTCCCAGACTTAACTGTTTAGGTCTACAATACTTTCAGTCTGTAGGACTCCTGAGTTATAGTCATTCCTGGGCCTGGCTCTAATTTTCACATGGAGTTTGGTACTTTTTCATTTGGAATTTGTGAAAAAGCAAAAATATTTGTCACAATCCTGTCTCCAGGAATGCTCAATTTAATTTCATGACTTCTACTGAAGAAAAAAAGTTAATTTTCCCAGGCTCAATTTTCATCCACGACTACTAGAGCACATTATTTTCCCCCCTTCTCTTTCTTCTTCTTTCTTTTGGCAAGACTTACCTGATGCAGATTTTCTCCTTGTGGCTGCCAGGGTTAAAGCAGGAAAAACTCTTGGTCACTGACCTTGCTCGTGGCCTGGCTTCCGCAGGCCCAGCATTGATGTGGCAGCTTGTCACTCTCTAGGGCTTACTGGAAACCTCCTTGGTTCTGGAAGCGGCTATGAGCCAGTGACTATGAACTTGTGGCCCAACCGCAGGGAACAGGGAACTTGTGAGTTAGAGCCCAGACTCAACTGAGTCTCACTGAATGACCTCAGGAAAGTTACTTAACATTTTCCTGTCCCTCATTTTCCGGCAGCAGTATGAAAAAAAAACACAATATTTGCTCATCTGAGTTAAGGTGTTTGTAATTTGTTCATACCACATTCTAGACTGGCTTTGAATGTATGCTTTATTTACTTATTTTTTAAAATAATTTTAAAGGAGGGTTGAAATTGCAATTATATCATTTAAAGACTGACATAATGTCATAATATCATCACCATAATCTTGCTATATAATATTTTCATAATTTGGAATGGACTAAAGTAAGCTAATACATAGAAATATGAATAGATAATTTTTTTTGGTCAGTGTTTTAAAACTCATTAGATATTTCACGGTGACTGATGAGACTCCTGTGATGATAGATGAAGATGGGGCTGATAGTATAGCTCCAGAATTTAGAACAGTATCTAACATATAATAAATAATTACCAAATGTGTGTCAAATGTATGAACATATTAAAGAATAAAAAGTTAAATAGTAGAGCAAGAAAATTATAGATAGATAAAGTTCTTAATTTTAACATTTGTTGGGATTTCTATTTCTTAAAGAACTATAATCATACTAGAAAACAAGTCTTTATGAAATTATAGTTATCAATTTAGGGTTAGACAGATTTTTATCACCATTCAACTACTTTCAGAGACATTTTATAATGAAATATGAGGTCTGAAAAATTTAAAAGATTCCTGTTCTGAATATTGCCATGCCCTGAAAAATTCTAAATTCAAATTATTGATGTCTTTAATTACTTGAGTTATTTCAGAGACATTGCAAGAGCAAGTTGTTTACTATATATACAAAGCTATAAAAAATATAATTGCTGTTAGAATAAATAATTTTTAGATATGAAGAGAATAGGGCACTTTGTGTGAAGGAAAATTAGGTTTTCTCAGAATGCCAAAACATTTTGTTTCAAAATCACTGAAGACAAAAGTCATTTTTTCTTATTTTTAAATATTTCCCTAATCTTTAAAAATAGACATATATTTAGCTTGTTTCCTTTTTTTATTTTTCTCTATTACAGTGGCATTGAGTTATTTAAAAGTTATTTAAAAGTGACTAGAAATAAAATTGGAGCTTCAAGGAAGAAAATGGTGAAATGGCAGGACAATAAGAAGTTAAAATGAAGAGGTTTCTCAAATGTAATTATTGCACTTATTTTGCCATAATCTTTGAAGTTCTTAAAAGGATAAACCAGCCCATTGTAGAAGATGAACATTAAGCTGAAACAAGAGATTTACTTATGCTTTTACTTGGAAAAAAAATATGCTTGTCAGCTGAGTCTCTAAGACACATTTATTGCAAATAAATGAACAAAAGTGGAGACTTAGGTTCCACAACTTCACCATATTTGTTCTTACTGAAAGCGAAGTAAGTGTCCACATTGAAATACTCTCCAGAAATACTCTAGGAGTGAAGACTGCTGTTGAGGGTTGCTCTGAATAGAAGCAATTTACAAACAATGCTGAGATGAGATTAATTTTTTTTTCATTAAGTGTTCTTTAACATTTGTCTTTGTAATAATGAAGTTGTCTAAAACAGTAAATGCATGTGTTATGGATTGAGAACTGGTGGCCAACTTAACGCCAGCTGGATTACATCTCCATGCTGCTGAGCATAGACGTTTCACCTGAGGAAAGCTGCCAGCATAAATGGAGACGTGAAGAGAGAGCATTGAGACTGTTAAGGCATCATGGCATTGAGACGTTGAGGTGTTGTGGGTTCTCCTACGTGTTGCTGTTTGAGCCCTAGGTTCTCCTGGAGAAGCTCTGGTCCTCACATTGAGCATTGCTTCCTGGCTCTGGAGGGGAAGACGTGTGCTGCTTGGTCTCCAGGATGGACTCTTACGCTGGTTTCCTGGCATGTACTCGACTGTGCTTGTCATCAGAGGAGCTCGGGGCCTCCGTGTCGCTGAGGATGGCTGTGGTGCTTTTCAGGACAGCCCTGGTCTTTGTTGTGAGTGTGACATCTCAGCTCCAGTGTAGAACCCTCAACCTACCAGCACAGCTCCTTCACTCTGCTGGCATAGACTTCCTAGTTTCCACCGCTGACCTTTGGGCCTTCTCGGCACGGATCCGTAAAAGAGACTGGCATGGGTCCTTCTTGTGGGCTCTAGACCTCCAGCTGGACTCGTGGAAGGCATTGTCATGAGCTCTGGAGCTTCATCTGGACTCATGTGGGACACTGCTATGGGATTTAGGCCCTTGGCTAAATATCCTATGTCTTTGGTGTTGTGAATATCTAAGATTTCCTGCATTTTCTTGTGTTAACTCTGGGTGACCATCATAAAAATAATATTATAAATTCCATGTTCTGATTCTAATTGTTCTCTGTATAACCCCTGACTACAAATGTCACATATTCAGTCATTTAAACAAAATAAATTTATGATTGCTTAGTGCTATAAATCAGAAGTTGGGTTGGGCTTGGTAGATTCTCTACTTTGAATCTCACAAAGCTAAAATTGATGTGATAGTTGTTCAGGACTTTTATCTGGCAGATCTGGAGGAAAATCTGCTTCCAAGCTCCTTCTGTTTGAGGGCAGAATCCTGTTAATTGTGTTACGTGATCCAGGCCCCAGTTTCCTTGCAGGCAGCCTCGGCCTGTTTTTCGCTTCCAAAAGCTTCACTTTGTGCATGTGGGCTGTGTGTTTGAACATCAGCAATGACATACCAAATCCTTTATCCATGTGGAATCTCTCTCACTTCTCATTTTTACCTCCAGAGAAAGTTCTTCATTTTTAATTGTTCATGTGACTAAACTGAGCCAACCTGGATAATCCAGGAAAGATCCATTCTCACCTGTCATTCATCTTAATTATAGCTACAAAAATATTTGCCATTTAATACCACGCATTCACAGGTTTAGGGACTAGATATCTCTAGGAAGTCAATTTTTACTCCACTGATCAGCAGAACTGTTAGAATAAATTACAAAAAAGCTTGTTATAAAGTAGAGATGAGAAGATTGGAATATTTATGAACTTTTGTGAAATGGAATAGACTTTGCAGATACAGATATGATATAGCTATAATTTTTGAACTCAGGACTTAATTTGTGAGAATAGATCTTCTAAGTGCAGAATCAAGAAGCATGTAAATCATAAAAATGACAGTAAAAAATTAGGAGCAAATATGAAAAAAGTTTTAGAGTATCAGGCTTGACATATAGAACGCTTATAGTGATGGCTTTCGAGTAATGAAGAAAGAATGAAATAAGACTTCATAATGACCAGAACTAGTGATTGTAAGTTTTGTGTAAGAGGATAAACATAATAATACTAAAAAAATTGCTACATTACTTCACAAAATTTAAAGTGTTTTCAATTACAAAATTATTGCATGCATGAGCCCAAAAATTTAGGGGAATTCATCTATGATTTTTGACTATTAGTATGAACTGTAAACATAAAAAGGATGTTTCCACCATTTTCAGGTCACTAGGGATTAAGAAGTTTACTTATTTTATCAAAAGATTAGCATTTCTTTCAATAAGCATATACAGATATCTCAAGTATAAGTAAAATTATATAACTAACTGTCTGATAAAGGTAAAAAATATACAGTTATTTTCATACTAGTCATGGGTAAGAATTTTCTCAACTGTTTAAATGATCAAAATATCATCTTTGGGTATGTAACACTCTCCATGTTCTTGCGAGGTTACCCAGTCAGTTGGGCTGAGGGGAGGGGAGGCACTTCAGGCTGCAAATCATGTTTAGAGATGATTTTCTTTAAAACGATTATCCTTCTGCACCTTACCATACCATTATGATTCTTTACTGGTTTCCCAACTGAAACTGAAATCTAGTGTACTAAAAGATGACTTATAAGTGTTGTTCAAATAATTCAGCTATTTGAACTCTATTCAATTCTAAATGAGCTGAAATATTCAAGCAATTCATCCTTTATCATGAAGATTCACAAAACTCATCTTGATTCACTTGTTTGAGATGCTGGCTCTTCAGGTCTTCCAAAAATAATGACTTTTTCAATATTTGCTCTCAGAAAAAGAACCCTAAAAAATAGAAAATTTTGGCTATTTCTTCAATCAAGATTCTGGCCAGCCTAGATGCTGGATGTCAATTAACAGAATGGATTGCATCTTCCTTTAATACACATTTTTTTTTTCATTTCCTTGCTTCATGATTTTTTAATCCATGTAATTAGTTCTAATTTTAGACATATTTTGTTTCTGTACTGTTGTGGTGATGGCTGGTTAGTTGGTTGGTGGACTTTTTTTAGTACATGACAGTAAGGGTGAGGTTCCCAGGTTTTCTGGACTATTTTGTAATAGCTCTTTCACTTTTCTCCTTTCCTTTTTGTACATGGTTCTTGCTACTTTTTAAATATACAGAGATTTTTCTAACCCCACCATCTTGTTCCTTTTTCATGGAATGTGTTGCTATGCAATGACTCTTTAGTATCCCTTGGATTCTGTTTAGTTGTCACCTCCTTGGAGTTCTGAGTAACACAAAGTGTATGTGTACCTATTCAGGATAATATCATTCCAGCATTTCTGCATAGCGCTTGTTATCAGCTGAAGCTTTTGCTTATCATTTGATTTCACAGTTTTTCATATCTCTCCTTTCACTATCAATGAATGACTAGATAGATAACTGGAAGCATTATAATGCCACTTTCCATTTCTGAAACTTTCTTGAAGACAAGATCATGTGGTTCACCTATAATTCCTGATTCTTACCTATCCATCAATTAACATCAAAGATCACAATAAAATCTTTCTAGATCAATTTTTATGCATGTGATATAACCAATAACTTTAGCAATATTTTGGCTGTTTTCAAAATGAGAGAGAAAGTCTGAGAAAGAGAAATTAACTTGGACCCAACTTAGTGAGATCTTAAACCAAAGCCCTCTGCTAATTTCCAAGAACTGAATTTTTCAATTCATGACCAAAGGTGCCTACTATAATCTGGTGTCCCATGTCAGAGCTCCGTACTTGGAATTGTTTTTGTCCCTGGATGTCTCATCCCTAATTTCATACTGGTAAAAAGTTCATGCTTCCATGCTGATCTGTCACAAAGTACTGGTGCAGGGCATTACACCTTCTCTAGTGCTCCAAATGCCCTTATATTTAATTCACTATGCAAGCTATCAGGTTTTCTTAGTATGTAAGAGAAATTTTTTATTGTAGATGCAATGTATTTAGGTACCTGGCATCAATTTTGAAAGCCCCCAAAAGTAAGGAAAATTTGTTACCCCTAGCTACAGTATAGTTCCTGTTAGGGTGCATAGATTTGTGTGAAGACCTTGATTTTCTGCTTCAGAGCTTAAAACAATTTTCTACAGAAAAACTTTTATTATTCAAACTCCCTTGACACACCAGGGAGCTTTCTTAGGAAGTAATTATTCCATGAAGGCAAAGGGATGGTTGAGCCAAATGGACAATCACTCATCTAGATAAACTTTTGAGGGCTATACAGAAGACTTGCAGTTTCCAAATTTCTGCAATCTTTGCCCAGCTATTAGATGATGAAAATGTACTCTTCACATTTATTTAGAAAATCTGTCATTCCAGGTACCTTCCCAGGGAGTTTTTCTGTAAAATCAAATGGTACTTATAACCTGAAAAATGTTATGGTGTACATCATATGTGTGACACACTCACAAAAAGAGGACATACACCATGCCCAGCAGCCTTCTCTCAGTTCCAGAGGCAGAGGCCGAGCAGGGGGACTGACCATCTGGTGTAGATGGGCCTGGGGAGAGCTTAAGACCAACACTTCCGGCGCTTGAGTTCATATCTGCCTCATGGGGGTGGCCCCAGTTCTGCAGGCCCCAGTTCAACAGGCCCCAGTTCAACAGGCCCAGCTTTGGCCTTTCAATTTAGGGAGCCAAGAGCCTGTGTGGAAGCCAGCACTGCTCTGGGAACTGAGGGTGCAGGAGGTAATTCACCACCCATCAGGAGGAAGCTATGGAACACCACTCAAAGCAAGGAAATATAGAAAAATGACAAAAGGAAAGACCGAAAGGCAGGCTCAAATCTCCAGTCCATCCCAAGAAAGACTAGGAGCCACGTACATGGAAGAAAAAAGAAGCCATACACCTGAAATGTCTGAAATGATATCAAATGAAATAAAGATGCAACTAGGGGAAGCTATAGAGAAATTCAAATCACAAATACTTGCCCAGGTAAAAGAAGAAATGATTCAAGTAGTGAAAAAAATAGTGAACACATCTAGTAAAGACACAGCTAAAAAATTAGAGGAGCAAAGCAAACAGATAGAATCCCTGAATGAACACTATATGAACAAACAGAATACATAAAGCAGATTCAAAAAGATATACAGGAAATCAAAAATTCCATTGAAGCTGCCCAAACCACCTCAACGAAAGTGAACATAGAATTTCAGACCTTGAAGATAAGATTGTAGCCAGTGAACAGGAAAGGAAAGATCTTTTAAAAATAACAAAGAATCAGGAAATAACAATTGACAACTGCAAGATGTTGCAAAGAAAAATAACATAAGGTTATTAGGGATAAATGAAAAGAAGGGGACAGCCCACAAAATATCAAGAGGATATTGACAGAAGTAATAGCTGACAGCCTCCCAAATCAGAGAAAGGAAACTGACATTTAGATAAGTGAAGCATATAGCACTCCAAACAGCCATAAACAAAATAAAACTACACCCAGACACATAATAATCACCATCCCAGAAATCCACCAGACGAACAGAATACTAAAAGCTGTTAGAGAGAAAAGGGAGATCACCTATAAAGGAAAACCTATCAGAATAACAGCAGAGAGAACTATAGGTCAATCTCCCTAATGAACATAGATGCAAAAATTCTCAATAAAATATTGGCAAACAGGATGCAGCAAATCAAGAAGATTATACACCACAACCAAGTGGGATTCATCCCAGGAATGCAGGAATGGTTCAACACATGTAAATCAAAAAATGTAATCCACCATATCAATAGAGCCAAAAGTAAGAACCACATGAACGTCTCTATAGATGCAGAAAAAGCTGTTGGTAAAGTCCAACACTCATTCATGATAAGAACCTTGCAGAGAATTGGAACTGATGGCCTTTACCTCAATATGGTAAAGGCCATCTGTGACAAACCGAACAGCCAGCATCATATTGAATGGTCAAAAACTGAAAGCCTTTACCTTAAAATCAGGCACAAGACAAGGATGCCCCCTGTCACTGCTTCTATTGAACATAGTACTGGAAATACTAGCCAGAGCAATAAGACAAGAGAGAGAAATAAAAGGAGTAAAGATAGGAAAAGAGGAAGTTAAATTATCATTATTTGCAGATGACATGATACTTTACATAGATGAGCCCTAAAACTCTATTGAAAGACTCCTAGATATAATAAATAAATTCAGCAATGTAGCCGGATACAAAGTCAATACTCAAAAATCAATAGCATTCCTATACACTAACAACAAAAATACTGAGAGAGAAATACAAGAAGCCACACACTTCACACTAGCATCCAAAAAAAGAGAAATACTTAGGAATTAATCTCATGAAATAAGTAAAAGAGCTATACAGGGAAAATTATAATACCCTGGAAAAGGAAACCAAAGAGGACCTCAGAAAATGGAAAGACATCCCTTGTTCATGGATATGAAGAACAAACATTGTGAAAATGGCCATTCTCCCAAAATTACTATACAGATTCAACGCAATCCAATCAAAATGCCATTAACATACCTCATAGATCTAGAGAAATCACTCCTAAAATTCATCTGGAACCAGAAGAGACTTAGAATAACAAAGGCAATTCTAGGCAGCAAAGGCAAGGCAGGAGGCATCACAATCCCTGATTTGAAATTATACTGCAAAGCTACAGTAATAAAATCAACATGGTACTGGAATAAAAACAGACCTGAAGATCAATGGAATAGATTGGAAGTTACAACAACAACCAAAAACACACTCAAGCACCTTATCTTTGATAAAGGGGTCAAATATGCTCACTGGAAGAAGGACAGTCTCTTTATCAAGTGGTGCTGGACAAATTGGCTATCCATATGCAGAAGACTAAAATTAGACCCATGCCTATCACCATGTACTAAACTAAAATCTAAATCAATCAAAGATTTAAATACTAAAACAGAAACACTAAGTCTGCTGGAAGACAAAGTAGGTAAAAATCTCGATATAGGGGTAGGTAGAGAATTCATGAACAAGAATCAAACCACATGGGAAATACTTCCCAGAATCAATAACTTGGACCACATTTTATTAAAATGTTTCTTCATGTCAAAAGAGATTTCCAGCAGAGTGAAAAGAAAACCCACAAATTGAGAAAAAAATCTTAATCGATAATACGTCAGACAAAGGACTTCTGTCTAGAACTTACAAAGAATTTAAAAAAATCAGACCCTCAAAATTCAAAGACCCAATCCAAAATTGGGCATCTGAAATGAATACACAGTTTTCAGAAGAAGAAATACTAATGGCAAATAAATGCATGAAAAGATGTTCATCATCATTAGTCATGAGAATAATGCAAATTAAAACCACACTGAGATTCCATCTCACCCCAGAAAAAATGGCCAGGATAGAAAAAACTACCAACAATAAGTGCTGGAGAGGCTGTGGGGAAAAAGGAACTCTTGTGCACTGTTGGTGGGAGTGTAGAATGGTGCAATCATTGTGGAGGTCAGTCTGGAGATTCCTCAAAAACTTGGGTATGAAGGTCCCATTTGACCCAGCTATTCCACTTCTAGGCATATTCCTAGAAGAAATGAAAATATCATACCACATTGATATATGTGCACCCATGTTTATAGCAGCACGATTTGTAATAGCCAGATCTTGGGAACAATCTAAGTGCCCCTCAACTGAGGAATGGATAAAAAAGTTGTGGCATTTTATACAATGGAGTACTACTCAGCTATAAAGAATGATCACATTGAGATATTTATAAATAAATGGACACAACTTGAGAACATACTCATAAGCAAAATAAACCAGACTCACATGTGTAAATACCGTATAGTCTCCCTAGTATGAGAGTTGGTAAGAGTATATAAGATTTTATGGTAATCGTGATTTCCCATTTCATTGCTTTGAAGCCTTTCAATGTTTTATTCATCAGTTGGAATGGTTTTAGTCTGTTTTATTTGACTTTATTATGTGTGATGCTATGAACAGCTGTTTTTAAGAAAACAAAACATTATGGCAGCCATTGCTGATTTAATATCATCTTGCTTAGAAGTCCTACTATGCTTCTACTCTGCTATTACCATTGGTTCTATCATGTTGTGTCTTATGGGCATTTTAATATATGTGATAGTATAAACACATCTTTTCGTTGAAAATGAGACATTATAGTAGCCATTGATCATTCTCTGTTATTCAGTTCAGAATGCCCTGTAATTCTTTCATTCTTTGAATGATTTGGTACTATTTTGTTATGTTTTATATTGTTGTGTTTGAAACTATGCTCAACTATAGCAGAGAAAGATATATTGTGATAGCTACTGTTAATGTCTAGTTGTCTTAATGTAAAGTACTGTGTTGCATATGTTGTTCTGTTCTGATCTGCTCTGTTCTGCCCTTTTTTGTTTTATTCTCTTTTTTAAAAAAAGAAGATATAGCTGTTTTCTTCACAGTTGTGCTTTTCTAAGATACAGTTTGAGTTCTGCATGTGTTTTCTTCACAGTGTAATCAAGCTGGTGTGCTTCCGTATGTGGTAATAATTACTTCAGCACAGTCTGCATTTTTTCCGAAGGAAGTACTATTTAACTATTGCTTAATACCTGGCAGTCATTTAAGCAAAAGAAACATTTGATATTTTTGCATCATTTTCCACCCAAATAATAATATCAAAGCAAAACATACTCAGACACTGGTTAGGAAAATATAGAAATTGTGACAACAGACAATTAGTTCTCAGAAATTCTTTTGGTTTCATAATGTTTTCCATAATAATCATGCACTGGAAAATCTCCTGACAAAAAAATAAGAGTCACAGTTAATAAGTCAAATTAACTTAAATTTCCCTTCTGTTTCCAAAGAAGAAAATACATAATATCATGGAGCACTTACAAAATGAGTAAAACAAAAGCAATGGACACCAATATATGCTCAGTTACTGTAACTGTAATATAAAGACATTATTACATTTCTATTTACATAAGAAATTATTCAGTGTCTCAAATATTTCAACATTCTGTAAACCTCTGGCCCGAGGTAGCATACAGCAGGGGAAATTCAGGCAGTTTATTCAAAAGACTTCAATGTAGATAAACACTTACTTTAGAGATTTATCCATAATTTCTACAATGTCACATACAGAAAATGTTTCCTGAGCTGGCAATGTACCTTTCTCTTCTCTCTGTCATGAACATGTTTAAAAAGGGGAAATTTTAGAATTGAGAAAGTCTGGGTAGATTCACTGGCTTCCTTCCATAGGAAAACTTCAGGGATTTTTTAAAAAAAACTATTTAATAAATTTAAGTAACATATATTTTGCCTCCAGAATACTTTGAGAATATATGATGGCATGAATTCTGGTGGTCAATTGTATATCTTTCGGTGATCACATTTCTAGCTCCCTACAGAGAAATGTAATTGTAACTTCTCCTTAGGTGTCAAGTGATGATACATTTTTAAAAGAACTTTTGATATAAGGACATCCTTTTGATTGCTTCACACATAGTATTTTGAATTTCAGACATTAACCACACATATAGTTAATTTAACTTAAATGAAATAAACATCTGGTTATGGTCTTGTTAAATTGGATCCAAGTTAACTTCTCCTTCTCATCCTCTCCCTCCTACTGAATACACAGTAATAATCTGTTTTATATTGGGATATTAAATAGGGCACTGTTGCTACAAAAGTTGAATTATGTTAGGCACAAACATTCACATCGTCTTTTTCATTTAATAATACAAACATCTTCATTTCAAAAAAATATTCACTAGGCTATTATTTTACTGTACTCTATTCAAAAGGAATCACAATGCTTATGAAATATCAACACTTCAGGCTTCACTAGCTTTTGAACCCATGTCTTTGTAGACCTCTGTTGTGTTTATAGGTGACTCACTAATTCAAGCAAGTAAATCATGAGTTATTGAAGTCTTTTCCATGTATATTTGGGATCCAGTGTGGGCCGTATACTGAAAACCACTTAGCTACAGTGAAAAACTGGAAGCAAGATATTCTGTTTGCCAAAATTTTCTGTAGCTTTTTCAGAAAATTCCTACAAAGGCACAGGAGAGTGGTAGGAGATGAACTCGGTCAATAGCGGTGGACTGATTGCTCTCCTGGAGGACAATACCAAGAATTGTCTTGTTCCCACCATCTTTGAATGTGTGGGTTTTCTTTCATGTGTTCTTATCTCCCCATTCTCTTTTCTTTCCATGATTCAGAACCTCTTTAATATATCTTTATGCTCACAGGCCATTTTCTTGTTTTTCATAACTATTACTCAACAGTTTGGTATTTCCTGTCTTCCTGGCCTTTCATGGTTTTGGTACAGAGGTAGATGTTCAACCTGCCATCCAAATCCAAGCTGAAGCCCATTTGTAGATTTCATAAAACTCTTAGCAAAGCAATAATACATTAATGTCTACAAAATTTTTATCTATTCAACTTTATAAAATGAGGCTCAGAAAGGACAAAACAAAATAGCAAGACCACATTGCTCATATTAGTGGGGCAGGGATGTGAAATATCAGACTCAGAACTTAGCAAACACAGGAAGTAAGAGTAGCCTATGATGCATTTTTGAGATGTAATTACATATGCTTACTGTCACTAAGAATTTGATAAATGACTAAAAAGTGCAGTGCAATGGACCAATATGATTTATTTGATAGTAATTAAATTCTTAACAAATGAATCATCTACAATCAGTAGGCTATTATATGTAACCTACCTTAAATCATCAGGTGTTATAAATCAGCACAAAAACAGTGCCTCAAAATTTTGTAAGGTTATCAAACTTAAAAAACAAACAACTTTACTGGTGGCACAAGGGGGACTTAAAACTTTACCCATTTCATTGGTATGTGGATTTCCCAAATTTTAGGTTACTGAGTTTTCATCTCAACCTTTGTTGTGTTTATACATTCTTTTATCATTGTGCTTACCATTTAAATCCATGTTCTGTAGCGAGCTTAAATTTTTCACGCAATCAGATGTAGAAAGGCTTTAAGATTGTTATATGTTCTTTTATTCGCTTAACCACAATTGTTAGTTTTATAGCCCTCCAGACTGAAAGAAATATCCTTTAAACTGAATGAAATTTTATTTGTGAAAAGAATTGCATGCCTGGTTTTCTTGCCTGTGAAGTACCTGTGCTAAACTTAAAAATGGAACTAAAAGCATTTTAAATAATATTGCAGATCTTGAATCTTTATTTTTACAGCCTTTTGTGCAATAGTAAGTCAAGGACCCTTGGATGCTGGAGCAAACCTTGTAAATGTGAACCCAAAAACTTTGCTCTGTAGTCAGAACGGTCATTATAAATCAAGATTGCTGGAGGTAATACACAAGTGCGAGGAATTTCAAGAGCCTGAATTTTAAATCCTTATGTGTAGTAATTATGCTCTGAGATCTACTTTATAAGGATAATCTCTTAGTGATTTTACATGATGGGAAGAGTTTGTAGGGCTTTTCTTCATTTTTAATTGTATCAAAACCACTACTAACTGCAAAACCAGTCATTAATAACAACACAATGTCCAAAAATACTCATAGTACCATCGTCACCAACTCCAACACTGTCAGCTGAAAAGTATCAGCAGTACCAATATCATCATCACTACCATTTTCATAAGAACATTGTCCCTTTCAGTCCCATCACTACCAGCAAAAAACCCCCAAACAAACAAACAAACAAACAAAAAAACAAGCATTCACTGAGAAAGAACCTTTTCCGCTCTCTCATTTGCAAATGTGAAGAATTCACTCTTTATTTCATAAGGCTATTAAAATACCCAGTGATATTATAAGACACAATGAGACTCATTGAAAAGCATTTATAGGTATATCAAACAGAGCTCTTTTCACTACTATTGGTCTAATTTTTATAGAAAAACTGCAAAATCTGCTGCACGTTATGTCTGGGATATTTAACAAAAGCAGCCCTCAACCTAACTTTTAAGCACAGAAATAAACATTGCACATCTGCATAGTTCAGATAGCAATGTAAGAATGTTTTTCATGTTTGTTAAATGTCCTTAGACTTTGCTTTGAGAAGTATAATAATATACATTTGTGAGTTATTGGTATATTATGGTCAATTGGTGGTTGCTGAAATTTTTGTGATTTAGTTTATTTTAATTAGGAAAGAGAGACAATTTAGAGAGGAAAAATATCAAACTGAATAGCAATTAAAGCCACAAATGCAAAGTTATTCAACTGATAAGAAGTAATAGTAGATAAATATATTTATGAATATTCATTACCTTGAAATTTTAAGCTGTCTGGATCATTCTAAGGTAAGATATATAATTTAATAACTTTCTTTTTTGAATACGTTTTTCTTTTGGAATTGTTTTACATTTATAGAAAAGCTGTAGTGATAATACATAATTCTTGCACCCAGCCTTTCCTAATTTAATACCCTGTTACTCTGATATGTTTGTTGACTTTTGTTGGCTAATATAGATACAAAAGCATTGACAAAAATATCTGATTTATGCATATTTTCTTTGATTTTATTTAACACCCCTTCTGGTTCAGGACCGTGTCGTCACATATTACATCAGTTAGCAGTCACAGCATGCTAGGATTCTGGGCTGCAAACACATCTCAGACCTCCCTCATCTCTGAAACTATTGATACTTTTAAGGAACACTAGTCTAAAGATGTTGTAGGATGACCCTCTCTTGTAACTAATTTTTTTTCCTCATGACTAGACTGAGGTTATGTATTTCATAGGAAAACCACAGAAACACAGTGTCATTTTATCGTGACATATCAACGGTTCATCTTCCCAATGTGACTTAACGCTATCATTGCTTTTGATCACCTGGCTGAAGTGGTATATGTCATTGTATCCTATATAAAATTATTTTCCCCTCCGCCTTTCCGTACTGTATTCTTTAGCAGAAATTCACTATGAAGGTCCCACATTCAAGAAGTATAGATTAACACTACAGTTCCATAAAAACAGAATACTTACATTAATACCTACATTCTTCAGCATGAGAAATGTATATTTCCTCCCTCTCCTTACCACAAGTAAGCAGAAGTGGGGCCTTGAAGAGATGATACAGAGATAGTGGCAGGGCTCCCACCAATGTAGTTATTTTCCTTATAAAAGAGAATCCAGTACCATCTCCCCACTTCTGCCCTATAAGAGTGCAGAGAACAGCAAGTCATGTCTGGATGTGTAAATGGACCTTTGCTGACACTGGCTGTTCCAGCACCATGCCTTCCTCGGACGTCCCAGAAGTGTATGATATTTTTGTAAAAGCAACACAAACAGATTCCAACAGTCACAGACTGTAAAAGTAACTTTGCCTACTGTCCTAGTAGTACTGTCCGATTTTTCTTTCTGATATTAGTTGGATGCACATTGAAAAATACCTTCTTGAAAAATTCACCATCATTATTTGATATTCCTGTTAATAAACTTCCTTGTTCTCAAGTTCATATTCTCTGAAATCTATATGGTTACTTCAGCTTTCTTTTTAAACTACTCTTAAGAGCACGCTATATTTTTCTTTCTTTAATTCAAACTTACCTGAGTCTCCATAGTGGATTTTTTATTGGCAAATTATAAGGGGTGATCAAAATATATACTTTAGGTCTAAATAAAGAATTCTCATTAAAGTAAAAAAAGCATTGTTAAGAATGAAGGGATAAACTTGTTTGAAGCATAGAAGAGAATTTTGAACATTTTGAAAAATAGATTAATTGTACTTTTTCTTTTACTGTAAAAGATTTTCAGGCATAACTTATTTTTTATTTTAAAGAGAATTAAACAAAAGAGGGCAGAACAAAGCAGATCAGAACAGAACAACATAAGCAACACAACACTTTACAATAAGACAACCGGACATTAACAGTAGCTATCAAAATAACTCTTTCTCTGTTATAGTTGAGCATAGTTTCAAATATAATAATATCAAACATAACACAATAGTATAAAACCATTCAAGAGAATGAAAAAATTACAGGACATACTGAACCAAATAACAGAGAATGATCAATGGCGACTATAATATCTCATTCTCAATAAAAAATTTGTTTATACTATCACATATATTAAAATCCCAATAAGACACAACATGATAGAACCAATGGTAATAGCAGAGTAGAAGCATGGTAGGACTTCTAAGCAAGATGATATTAAATCAGCAACGGCTGTCATAATGTTTTGTTTTCTTCAAAACAGTTGTTCATACCATCACGCATTATAAAGTCAAACAAAGCAGAATAAAACCATTCCAACTGATGAATGAAAACACTGAAAGGCTTCAAAGCTATGAGACGGGCACTCATGATTACCATAAAATCTTATATACTCTTACCAACTCTCATACTAGGAGGACTATACGGTATTTACACATGTGAGTCTGGTTTATTTTGCTTATGAGTATGGTCTCAAGTTGTGTCCATTTATTTATAAATAACTCAGTGTGATCATTCTTTATAGTTGAGTAGTACTCCATTGTATAAAATGCCACAACTTTTTTATCCATTCCTCAGTTGAGGGGCACTTAGGTTGTTCCCAAGGTCTGGCTATTACAAATTGTGCTGCTATAAACATGGGTACACATACATCACTGTGGTATGATGTTTTCAGTTCTTCTGGGAATATGCCTAGAAGTGGAATAGCTGGGTGAAATGGGACCTCCAGACTCAGGTTTTTGAGGAATCTCCAGTCTGACCTCCACAGTGGTTGCACCAGTCTACACTCCCACCAACAGTGCAGAAGAGTTCCTTTTTCCCCACAGCCTTTCCAGCATTTGTTGTTTGTAGTTTTTTTTTTATCTTGGACATTTTTTCTGGGGTGAGACGGAATCCCAGTGTGGTTTTAATTTGCATTTCTCTCATGACTAATGATGATGAACATCTTTTCATGTATTTATTTGCCATTCGTATTTCTTCTTCTGAGAAATGTATATTCATTTAATATGCCCATTTTTGGATTGGGTCTTTGAATTTCAAGGGTCTGATTTTTTTTAATTCTTTATAAGTTCTAGATAGAAGTCCTTTGTCTGAGGGATTATCCATTAAGATTTTTTCCCAATTTGTGGGTTTTCTTTTCACTCTGCTGGAAATCTCTTTAGACAGGAAGAAACTCTTTAATAAGGTATGGTCCCAGTTATTGTTTCTGGGAAGTATTTCCCATGTGGTTTGATTCTTGTTCATGAATTCTATACCTACCCCTATATCTTCGAGGTTTTTACCTACTTTGTCTTCCAACAGATTTAGTGTTTCTGTTTTAATATTTAGATCTTTGATCCATTTAGATTTTAGTTTAGTACATGGTGATAGGCATGGGTCCAGTTTTAGTGTTTGACAATTGGATAGCCAATTTTTCCAGCACCATTTGTTAAAGAGATTGTTGTTCTTCCAGCGAGTGTATTTGGCCCCTTTATCAAAGATAAGGTGGTTGAGTGAGTTTGTGGTTGTTGTTGTATCTTCCAATCTATTCCATTGATCTTCAGGTCTGTTTTTATTCCAGTACCATGTTGACTTTATTACTGTAGCTTTGTAGTATAATTTCAAATCAGGGATTGTGATGCCTCCAGCCTTGCCTTTGCTGATTAGAATTGCCTTTGCTATTCTAGGTCTCTTCTGGTTCCAGATGAATTTTAGGAGTGATTTCTCCATACATTCTTCTCAGCAGTAAATGGGACATTCTCTAAAATAGACGATATGCTAGCCCACAGAACATATTTAAGTAAATGCAAAAGAATTGAAATTATCCCATGCATGTTATCGAATCATAGTCTCATGAAATTAGAAATTAATGATAAAAGCAACTGCAAAAACCTCACAAATACATGGAAACTGAGTAATACACTCTTAAGCAATCAGTGGGTCATGGAGGAAATTAAAGAAAAAATTAAAAAATGTCTACAAGCAAACAAAAATACAAACACCTTAATTTGTGGGATGCAATGAATGCAGTCCTCAGAGGAAAATTTATTGCACTGAGTTCCCACATCAGGAAGACAGAACGAACACAAATAAACAGCCTGATGCTATAACTCAAACATTCAGGCATAACTTTTCACTATAACTTTTGATCACGCCAGATTGATCAAATGTCTATGGCAACTTCTGTCGAAATAAATAAATAAAACCAATAGCTGGTGCACCTTGCTCACCTTAAGTATTGGATCTGGCACTGTGTAACTTCTAGTTATTCTCCAAAGTCAAAGTGATAATGAAAGATGAATTCTTTAAATCACCTACCTCATGGAGGCACTTCTGACAGGGCAAAGAAAGACATGGAGGTGAACTTTCAGAACTGCTGCAGAAAGTGTACAGAAGGACGGGAGGAATCTATTTGAAAAGAGTGGGAGTATTTTGAGGGGTATTAATGGTCATGTGTGTTTCCTGCAATAAATATTTTCATATATAAATATGCACCATATTCACAGGCTTGTACAGTGAAGCCCCACTTTTTGTCTGTACTGACAATCTCTGCCTTTTAATTACTATAGTTAGATTATTTCAAATGATTATTGATATAATTGAGTGAATTATCTACTAGGCTTTCTATTCGTTTCAGTTGATCACTGCTTATTTCCTTCATCACTCCTTTTCTGCTTTATAACATTTCAATGTGGCGTTATGTGATTCTCTTTATAACTTTTCTTAGTGTGTCAATTATAGTATATTTAGTTTTCTAAAATTTACTCTGTCATAGATTATTACATGTATTTTTAACACTTTAAGTCTATTTTAAATTAATGCAACAATATATCACCTTTAGCGCATGTAACACCTAATAGCATTGCTAAATTCCCTACTGACCATGTTTTATAAAACTACTGTCATTGATTCACTTAGCCTTATGCTACAATCATGAAATTCACTCTATCTAATGAAGTTATTTTTATGACACTAAACTTCATAAGCATACTGTTAAAATGTTTCTGTAAGTATCATTCATCTATTTTTTGAAATGCTTCTTTTCTTTATGGTATGCAATTTACATGCATTTCATAAGCTCTGAAGAATTTTCCTATATGTTACCTGTAGGGAAAGTCTGCTGACTACAAAATCCCTGCTTTGGGTTTTCCGAGAAAACCTTCTTTTTTCTTTTGTTTCTTCTGTACAGTTTTGTGGGATTAGGAATTTCAGGTTGGTAAAGTGTTTTTAAACAATACTGAATGCTTCACTGTACTGTTGCTGCATAGTTTCTGATGAGAAATGCAACGTAGTTTTGATTCTTATTCCTCTTTAGGTCAAACTGTTTTCGTTTGGATTCTTTCAAGATTTTATTTTAGTCTTGGCTTTCTTTGATTTCAATGCTTTATCCCTACAGGTAAATTTTTAAATTTTTACCCTTTTTGATATTCTCTGAGTTTACTAAATTTGTGATTTAGTGTTTGTTATTAGTTTTAGAAAATTCTAGTGCATTTTTTTCAAATTTTATTTCATTCTCTTTCTTCTGTTTTGTCTTGTAATTATGCACATATTACACCTGTTTGAAATACCCCACAGTTCTTAGATGTTCTGACATTATTATTTTTATATTATTTTTTCTCTTCATATTTCATGTAGGGAAGTTTCTATTGTCATATGTTGCAGATTATTAATTCTTCCCTCAGCCATGTCTAGTCTACTTATGAAATCCTTCATTTCCACTGTCTTGTTTTATATTTCTAGCATTTCCTTTTAAATTTTACTTAGTGTTTTCATTTCTTGGTGTACTTTACCCATATGTAGAACATTGTCATTTTTTTTCATTAGAATTCATAATGTGTTAATCACAGCTAATTTGAATTCTATGCTTGATATTTCTGTATCCTATCTGTTTCTGGTTTCAGTGCCTGTTTTGTCTCTTTACCCTATGTTTTCATCTTTCTTTCCGGAATGTTTTGTATTTTATGATGAAATCTGGACATGATGTGGAGGGTAATAGGAAATGCCATAATATAAGACAGCTAAAATGAACTGGAAAATACATATTTACATCGCTTTCATTAACATCCATTATGTTAATATAAGTTACCATGAATTACCCAAAGAATCAAAAGTAATGCCAAATAAAATGTATTACAAATAGTAATCTTACATAAATGTGAAATATTATGAATATAAGTATCATGAACCTACTTAATTTTTTTGTCTTCATATGTTTAAATAAGCAAGATAAGAATAGGGTAATTTTTTTAAATTTTTGGCCATATTGCTTTTTTGTTGAAAAGATTTTTAAAAATTAGATACATATATGGATATATTCTTAATGTATGTAATAAAAATTTGTACTGAACACAGATCAAATATTTCTTCAGTAGGAAATTAAGGAACTGTATTTTATATATCAGAGATCAGCAAAACTATTGCCTTTGGGACAGGTAATTCAGTCTCCACTTTGAGATGAATTTTCATTGGAACACAACCATACTATTTATTTATAAACAGTATATTTATTGCCTTTTTTGCAGGCAATAAAGACAAAATATTTATAATTTAAATATTTAAAATACAATTTCTTTGGTAGAACAAAAGATTACCTATGCGTTCTGCATATTAATTTAACATTTTAGCATGACTATATTATGATTAAGTAACATAATGAAAATTATATACCCCCCAAATACATTTATTTTGATTAAAAATATGTAGCTATACTTCGTAGTTTCATCAAATAACAAATGAGATTTGATGTTATGACATATTGAAATACTATTATTGCATATATATAATTAATCACAATAGCTGGAACACTGTTTATTTTTAGCAAAAAAATAAGATAGTAATGTGGGTTATTTAAATATACCTGATATTTCATTTAAAATTTTTAAAAGTAAAATATTTGAGTGCCTTATTTAACATTAAAAATATATTAAATAGAGTGTATCTGTTTTTATAAAATGTGTTATGTCAAGAGATTTTGGTTTAAGCACCTAAACTTCATATGTATATGTGCATTTCCTTCCAACATTTATTAGGTGGGAAAGATTTTTATTGGTGAGTTCATTTAGGATTGGTTTTCAAGCACCAGTATGACAAATAAATACATTCAAAAGGAACTTCTGAATACTGCTTTATAAGTTAAAATTTAAATGTGAATCAAATCTTTTGTTCATTGGACATTTAGTGTTTATTCTGATTACAACAACCAGCATGTGACATTGGTAACACTGCAAATTGCATGAAATTTGAGCTTTCCTTTAAACTGAAGGATTCTGTAAAAATTTATAAATCGAAGTAGGAAAGTGTTTCATAGGCAAGGTTACACTGTAAACAACACTTCCATATAGACAGAAAAGGTCTGTGTTCTTATTTTCCTCTACAGTATATTCACACAAGCAAAGGTAATTAGAAAAGACAAAGTTGTGAATTTGTTTCAGTATTTACTTGAATACATAATACTGATAATGAAAGCTTTCATAAAAGTTAGGTAAAATTTTTTCCTATTAATTATTTTTTAAAATATTGTTAAAAAATTAATGTGTTCTGCTTTAGCACATGAAAAATACCAGTCTACTTTCAAGTTACACAATCTAAAAGAGCAAGAACATCAAAAATAAAAGTGTACTAAAAATTACTTCATTTTTTTGATACCTGTTTCTGTTTTCCAAACATCTCATCACCAGAAACCATTACTTATTTACATACTACCTGCATTTAAAAATAAACACAGTTTTAGTTGAAATCCACATACTTTTCTCCTCCAGAATCATAGGTGGTCCCAGTAACAATCTCTTCAAGTTAATCTCTTCATTGTCCAATCCTACTTATTTTTTAAAAGATACCTAAAATCACAAAACTTTATGGTGTCGTGTGATGTTTCAAGATATGTATTTATTGCATACTATTTAAATCAAGTCAAATGTATCTACTTCCTCATTTTTCTTTTCATGATGAAAACTTCTAAAATCCTTTATTCTACATAGCACTTTTTTTTTTAGTGTTAATTATACATTTTACCACCAAAGGATACCAGTTTTTGGTCTTATTCTCTCAAGATGGCTTCCTTTGTTTGTTATTGGATTCATCAGAATACATAGGCCTTCATGGAATTTTGGCACTTGGCCTACCAGAAAAGGGTTACTTTCTGGTATAGAATACTTTTTGTGGTCACTGAAAATAAGATAGTATTAAAATACAATTGCCATGCAATAATGTATAGTCATGTTGCTATAGAACATTTAGAACTTTAAATTTTAACTCTTAGAAAATGTAATTTTAATTAGCTTGAAGAATGAAGTAGACAGATTGGCCAGGAGAACTCAAAACATTATGTGTTTGATTTTGTTGCTTTGCTGTTACATCAAAAATTATTTCATTTACTGATACTAAAAATCTCTTTCAAAGGGTGACTGTGTTCTAGGGAACAAAAATACTTACATACCCACAGCAGGATTCACACTGACATCTTATACAATCCCATAAAGTGTAAAGGGAATATGGCTAATCTGGAAATGTTTTCTCTTGTCTCATTTGCTCAGCTTTGATAAAATCTGTGGCAATGGGTTGGTGCCATGCTAGCTAGCTCAGCACCAACCCTTAAGTTCAATCATAAAATGCAGGCAATGTGAAGGGCAGGACCTGCAAACCCTTCAATTAAAACAAAAAGATACTTATTAAGAGAAAGTGTTATGGATATTGAAAAATGTGCGATGATTAATTGATAAAATATCTTTCTGATTGTGTCTTGGGATGTGCAGCTAGGTGGGTAAAAATATTTCTGAACATTTCTGTGAGAATGTTTCCAGATTAGATTAGCAGATTGAGGTCCTCAGTGTGTACAAGCATCAGTCAAGGGCCTGAAACTAGAACATAAGTCCACTCTGCCTTGAAGAGGATCTTAGTACATCGGCCCTCCTGGTTCTGAGGTCTTCTGAATTATATCTTTGGCTTCTCTTGGCTCCAACTTGCCAACTACAGATTCTGGAGCCATCTTAGGCCCCGTAATCATGTGAGACAGTACATTGCATGCAGTTTCTCTTTACACACACGTGTGCGCGCATGCGAAGTGTTCTGCTCCTATAAAGAATCTTAAATATTTAATATTGAAATGATTAATTTGAATGCAAGAAAGCTTAGACTTGATCACAAAATTCCTTGAATATAATGAAAAGTGTCCAAGGTTTTAGTTAATCCAAATTTCAAACATGAGAGCAAAGTTGGTAGATTGTCATGTTAGGATAGTTTGTCATTAATCACTGATAGTTGGGAACAAACAAAAGGCAATGGCTGGACTTTGTCTTATCGATAGTAAAGATCGTGAAGCAGCACCTCCCCATCATTCAAACAGTGCAAAGAATATTTTGCTACTACGTTTTAAATTTGAAATTGTAAAATTTTAAAATGGGCAGTTAAGCAACAGTAATTCTTTCTGGGAAATTTCTCAATGAGAGATAGCAAAATAAGCCCAAAAATTACATTAAAGGAAAGAATGTAGAAAAAAATAAGCTTATAAAATATATACATATAATGACACCCTCAGAGAAAAGATAGTGTGTCCAAGAAATCAGACTGTATTTTTAAAATTTGAATACTATGGAGAAATAAGTAATATTAAATTTGAAAAAAGGAGAACACTATTTAGAATATACATATAAAAATAAGAGAAGAGCATTTCTAAATTATGATAAACCTAGGAATATCAATTGCCAAATCAAAAGTTTCAGATATTAAAAATGAACTTCAGGGTTAAAAAGAACATTATAAAAATACCCATAAAAAACTTTAATAATTTGGGAGTATAGCTTTGAAATGCAAAGTCATCAATTCACAATTATAGTTTTGAAAAATGATAACAGCCTCCAGATTGAGAGTAGATTACACTGAAAAACTTGAAATTTATATGATATGTTAATTTTCACAGAGAACTCTATATACTCCTTCCTAAAAATATTTCACTCCTGTCCTATATGCTTCCTTCTTAGAGGACACTTAAATTATCATAAATAAGACATTAGTAGAATTATGAACACTAAAGTTACTGCTATGAAGACACAGAAACAAATTAGGAAAATACTAAGAACTGGAGGAGGAAGTACTCTTCTCTATAGGCAGAAAGTTGAGTGAAATTGTGTCTTACAGTTATATAGAAAAGGTATTTACAACTACTGAACTTGGGTCCTAGACTGAGATTTTAAAATCATGCTACTGGTAGAGAATTACTGATTCTTGCTACTTATAGTAAAATATGAAGGCAAAGAGAAAGACCTGTTAAGATATCAGGAGATGATTTGGGAGAAACTCAGCCAATCTAGATGCAGAGCCACTGAGAGTGCTTTTACTGCGAAGAAAGCTTGGAGAGAAAGCCAAGGGTGTGCCTGGAAAACCTATCCCTGGTACTTCGCAAGCACTGAAAGGCCACAGTACTCCTGTACACATGCGGCCCTTTGAAGAGATCAGATATGTGACTCGAGGGTCCCTTCATTCATGTAAGCGGAAGCCAAGAACAAAGATGGTATCTTCCAGGAAAGGTCAGGGGAGGAGCTTCTCACTCATGGAGTGAATCACTGAGGGACAGGAAGAAATTTTTCAAGATACATGGAAATATTAAGCCAGCAGACATAGTTACTGCCAGCTTTGCCTGAAAGGGACACAGAGAGAACAAACTGAATAAGTGCTATTGAACTCCTCAAATTCTACTGATAGAAACACAATGATAGACCTTCTCTGCTAAAAACAGCCAAATTCTTTTTTTTTTTTTTGTACCGGGGATCAAACTCACGACCTCATGCTTGCCAGGCAGGCGCTTAAGCCACTGAGCTAAATCCCCAGCCTAAAACAGGCAAATTCTTAACAAAGATGTTGAGCTACAGAATGTACAAAATGAGTATATATAAAATAATTTAAAATACTGATATAAAAGGGAGGCAGAAGGAAAAATAAAACAAAAGGGTTACACAATTGATGAGATCAGAGAGAACAGACAGAAGGAGGAGGAGGAGGAGGAAGAGGAGAAGAAGGGGAAGAAAAAGAAGAAGAAGAAGGAGAAGGAGAAGGAGAAGGAGAAGGAGAAGGAGAAGGAGAAGGAGAAGGAGAAGGAGAAGAAGAAAAGAAACAAGAGGAGGAGGAGAAGGAGAAGGAGAAGGAGAAGGAGAAGGAGAAGGAGAAAAGGAAGAAGGAGAAGAAGGAGAAAAGGAAGAAGAAATTTTCTGTTGGCCTTAAGGGGGTCCAAAAGCCAAGAAATTTGGGTATGTAGAAAGTAGAAAAGGTAGGAAATGGATATTTCCTTAGAACTTCTGGAAGAAATGCAGCCCTGCTAATCAATTTTAGACTTTTGATCTCTAGAACTTTATGAGAGTAAATGTGTAATTTATGTTCTAAGACATTCTTGGTCTTCCCCTTCCTAAACTCGCTCTTCTCTCCTCTAACCATCTTCCCCCTCTCTTACCCCTTTCTAAGCCTAGTATACAGTAAGAAACGAGAAGAATGCTGAAGTCAACAATTTAAGAAAACAGAAGATTAACTATGTGAAGTTCACAACAAGGTTTAAAGAAAGAATTCTAGCATTTTAGTGGAGCATTTTGTGGGAGAAATGAATTATTGAATTCATATCCCACAGGATGTCTCCTTCCTTCATAGGAAAGAAACAAATCAGTGTGCATTGAACTGCACCAGTAGTGGATTGAGCTGATCTGTATGCATTGTTCTAAGGCTCAATGTCTCCCTCTGAAATACAAATAGCATTCATATAAGTATAGGTTTACAAAACGCTCTCAATTTTACTAATCTGGCTAGAAGCTACAGCAGGAGTTCCAGGCAAACATACTTTGCAAAGTATTCGAGATAGAGGTTTTCCAAAGCAAAGTGCTCAAAGCAATACAAAGAAATGCATTAGACTGAGCCACTAACTATGATGTAATTTGTATCAATAACAATAGGGAATTAATACGTTATCCAAACTATTAGTTAAATGTGAAAATTTTAAAAAGATAATGTCACACATATCAAAATAATAAATCACTTCATGTACTTTTTTTCCAGGAAGATCTTGGAGTACATAACATGCAAACAGAAGAACAAAGCCTAGAACAGCAAGACAGTCTCCCAGCAAAAGTATATCATAGGATACGTATATCATAGGAGACAGATGAGCTCTTTTGCTCCACAGACTTCTGTTTCATTTGTCATATTATAAGATATTAAATATTCAGGGTCCATTAAAATGTTCACTAGGTGTTGATACTTACAGAACATCAAATAAAATACTTAGCATTTAGAATTCTAGTAAAGTTCAAGCCAGAAAAGCTTTCCACAAAACTTAGTATTGACTTGTAATTCTGTCTTTTAGAACACAAAGAAAAGAAAGAAAAATTGCTATAATTTTTGCACGGAGCATGTTTTCTGCCTATTTGGGGTTAAATTGTTTAATACTGACACTAAAATTGCCATTGCTATCATTTTTAGAAAGGTGAGTGAACTTGCTGCTGCTGTCAGACTATTGAACCTGTAATTTTAAGTGAGAATTGATACATTTCTACTCAGATTGTGGGCTGCCATGTCAGATTCTTGTATGGTATCAAATCTCATCATATAGAAGTATTTTCTGTTTTACATAAAGGATAAGAGAAAAAAAAAGAACCCGTCAGGACATTAAAAGTTATTCCTTCTTGCCAATCTGAACTTGCTTCCAGGGAAAAAATGAAAAAAAGAACTGAGAAAAACACACAGCAGCAACTGAATGTAACCTGGACATATATAATTCATATCAGAAACTGAAATGATCTTAACAGGATATGAAGATAACCGGCAAACAAAATAATCCAAATAGAAACTCATGAACTTGTTTATGAAGTTGATTTTTATTTGAAAGAAAGTATACAGACTGGAATCTTATTATGTGTTTGTTGTTAAAATATTTCAGTTTTTAATAATGCTATGACAGGCAACAGCCCTACTAAGATGTTTTATTAATGAACTTCTTTAGTAGAGAGATAAATATACTCATAGAATTGTAGCTTGTTGTTACAATAGGATTATCTAGGGCCACTATTCTTCCTTTTATACTAGTTATGTTAACATTTTTACTGTATAATTTTAAAATAATACTGGATTAGGGAAATGTATTTTAGACAAAATGTTATAAGTGAAAAAAATTCAGTTTGTCCAAGAGTGAAGAGATGAATTCCATCTTCAGAAACGTAAATTTCTTGAGTCATTATTCTCATTTAGTGCAATTAGAAAGGCAAAAGTGCAATTTCTTACTAAAATCAAAAATATTAGTCACAGTAAGTTGATTATAACAAAGGTGTGCTGGAAAGTTCTAAACAAATTGCTACTGCCTAAATAGCTTTAAAATATTTGATAGATTAGAAAGAAAACACATTAGTTAAGTGTTAATTTTATTAAGTTACTTATCCTCAACTTCAATTTCCAGCTGGAAATTATTACACAGTGTACACAGTGGGGCTTTTCTAACATATAGAACTTTCGGGAAATTATTTTCTACAAATACTGTTTAGATTACTGCTGTGTGGTGGTAGATTAAGGATAGGCATTTACCTCCTTCCTGCCTAATATCCTGTGGAAATGAGGAAAATTTTATTTTAAGATGTGTAAATCCAAAACATGATTCTGGAACATGAGATGTGGGCTACTAATGCATTTCACTGGTTCTGGAGAATTTCTGAAGCATAGCATCAGTATTGCATTGAAGGAGCACCTGAAAAGAGCAAGTATAATCTAAAACAAACGTAGGAGTCCTACACTGGAGGCAACCTTCTTTTCCCAAACGTAATTTCAGAAAAACTCTAAACTCTGAGTAAACACACACAAAGAATAGAAAATCATAGTAGGATGGTGAGCTGGAAAAATATTTAAAGAAGAGCCAAGGATGTCTATGTCACCCAGCTGTACAAAACAGTGTTTGTTCTTTTTTAGACCACTTTTCTTACTTCTTACCATCTACACAACCTGAGAATTAGAGATCTGGAGACCTAGGATATAATCTCTTTATTCTATTTTTCTCCTACAACAAGTAGGAGATGTAACCCCCATCAACTTGTGTTCCAACCTATGCTCCCTGACTTCCTTCCTTTGCTCTGCTGCTTTTGCTGTCTTCTGCAGTCTTGAACTGTTGTCCCTGTTGTTTCCACTAGGAAGGACTGCTTTGGGTGCTGAAATCCAGATGATGTGTGTTGTGGTTTGGCAGGAAGTTGGTCTGATTTAATCAGTCACATGCAACTCTGATCAGTGAGAATCAGAAGAGTTTTTAAGCTAAAATATCAGAAAAAGGAAATCTTACTGGGAGAACAAGGTGAAAGGATACAAGGAAGGAGACTGAGAAAACACGTACACACACACACACACACACACACACACACACACACACACACAAAGTAAGCCTAGAAATGGAAAGATAAAGATAGCATAGTCATGTGCCATAACACATTTCAGCCAATGATGGACCATGTACATAACAGTATTCACTATATGGCCTGTGTCTTCTGGACTATATCACCTATGATACCCAGGAGACCTAGGAGACCTAGGATACCTATACAAGTCTGTGATTTGAACCTCAGACTTGTGTTTTGTCTCTCAAATCATCAAACTCAGTTCACTTTGGTTGTAAAGCCATGTGATTAAGCCATGTGATTGCCTTTACTTTGCGCCCTCTTATATCACAATCTTTGGCTGTATGAATTCTCAAACCTTGGTCTGAAAATTACTTTGCTCAATACTTTATGCAAAACAGCCCCATCTATATTTTCTGTAAAGGAAAAATCTCTGTCTTATTCCTTTATATTATTTTCTTCATTTATTTCTGTTTCTCTATTGTTTCCTATAAAATTCCAGCTATGTGTGGGCAAGTACTATATCTGATTTGATCAGTGTTTCATAGCAACATCATAATATAGTAACTGGTATATAGTATGTACTTACTAAATAATTTTTAATGATAGTATGCATGAACAAATGCATGACCTGAATGTAAGAACTATCTACTGAAAGTTGGGAAAATGAGTGAACTGTAACTTTGCAAAACATTATGTAATATCAATACAGTTTTTCTTCTTATAAGAAACAGTTTTGATAAACATGATAGTAAAGAAATTATATAAACATAATATGAGGGCAAACAGTAGAATACTATATGTCATACCTCCTTCCAAATGTGTGATTCTAGTTTACTAGTTTGTATAATCTGCAATTTTTCATATTCAAGAGTCAGAGTAATGATAAAAAAGTTTATTTTAAAAGGTACTGAAACACAACACTATTCTTCCATATGTCTTTTCTTTTTTAAAAGTTTATTATCCTTGAGATAATGGTAGAGTGCTTGCCTACCATGCACAAGGTCCTGAGTTCAATCCTCAACACTATAAAAGTAATAATTGTAAGAATAACTTCTTATCAAAATAAATTAAACTTGAGGTTTGTTTTAAAGATTAAGTGGAAATAATTTTAAATACCTGTTTAAAATTCTGTAAATAAATTCCAGTAAATTTGAATAATACTTCAGTGGAATTTAAAAGTATGTATATCATTTCAAGAAATTAGAATATAGGAAGATAATCAAAATTTTGGTCCTGCTATAAGCAAATAGGAAAGCACTATTGTAATGGTTGATACACTGCATCAACTTGAAAAGTTTAGAGGTTTGCTTAAGTAACCCAGCAGGTAGCCAGCTTCCTTACTTTGTAAACATTTTCACGCTGACCAAGAGGAGGGCACAGAGGTGGTGTGAGTGGATAGGAAGGGGGTAGCCTCCTTACAATATAAGGGAGGAAAAGAGGGTTTCTTTTTCCCTACTTCTTCTGCTCTAGCCATTTTTGCTATCTTCTATGGCTTTGAACTGTTGCCGCTGTTGTTCCTACTGGGAACGATTGCATTGGATACTGAATTCCAGATGAGGTATGTTATGGTTTGGCAGAAAGTTTGTCTGCATTTTGCTCAGGTCCAGAGAACTTGCCTGAGACTGAGATAAAGGGCAGTGGACTAATTAATCTGGAAGAAGCAATTTCAAGGCAGTTGAACGCTGAGGTGGTGGCCTGGCTACCGTTTTGGGACTTTAGTCAGATTTATACTGAGAATCAAGAGCAAAGAGCTCAACACAATGATTTAAATTATTGTGAATTTAGCCCAAAAGGAAGTGCCAGTAAAGCCGTGAACTACAAAAATAGAGCTTAGGGGACCTTGATTGCAGAGAAGAAACTGGAGAATATAAACGATGACTGAGTGCATCACAAGAAGTAGGAAGTCTTTGGCCTTTGCAGCCTCAAAATTGCAAATACATAAAACCTTGCTCTGAAAGGAAACCTGCAGAGCACCATATTCCAGAATGGCATTAGCCACACTATGTTCCAGAAAGGCCACAATGGTTGCACCAAGTTCCAAGTGGTGGTGGCCACACCACATTCCAGGAAGGTGGCAGCCTAGAGAACATGTTCCTCAGAATCAGGATCAGAGTGCTCAGTGACTCAGGCACTTGACCCCTACAATCAAGAGGCAGAGAAGTCTGGCTACTGCTACAGCTGGTAGCAGGCCTTGGGATCATACACACTGCACTGGTTTTAGGTGCATGCAGAATGCAAGAGTTCTGAGGTGAAAAAGACCTCCACTCAGATTTCAGGAGAAGGCCTGGGAGGCCAAGTATGCTCCTGAAAGGGCAGAATGTAAAGTTGTAAATGTGAAGAGGAAGATGCAGTGGAGACCCCAGAAGTTTGGGAAAGCCAGGAGTGCAGATCCTCTAAGAAAATCTGCAATGAGGGACCAACGCAGGCCTAAGAGAGAAGCAGTAAGAGCTATAACCACTAGAAGTGCCATAGGAGTGGAAACATACAAGCCCTTTGGAGCTCACAATTTGCCACAAATTGCTTCAGATGCTGGGCATGGAACTACAGGATTTAATGTTTGCCCTGCTGGATTTTGAACTTACTTTGTCCCAATCCTTTGTATTGCCCTGTTTATAACTTTTGGAATGAAAATTATTTTATTTTATGCATTGTATGGTGGAAATGTTTAACTTTGTTTCCATTTGTAAAGGGGCTTGCAGATAAAAATTTGCCTTAAATCTCAGAGGAAAACTGGCACTTGGAATTTTTAGGAAAGTTGAAAGTGTTTGTTTTTGGCAACTCTTGTAGGTGGATTAAATTCTTTTTGCATAAAAGGAAAGTACATAAATTTTTGGGGACCAGGGACAAATGTTACGATTCTAATGTAGTATAATGTGGATAGACTTAATGATGGCTCTGAAGGATTGCTACACCTGTATTATAATGTTTAAGTTGGGAAATGATAAGAATAAAAATGTCTATATCTGGAGACCAATTTAAAGAAATGTGTCTGGCTGCCAAATTGACAAAGGGTAGATTGTACTAGTTGCTACACTGTTTCAACTTGAAAAGTTTAGAAGTGTAACTTCTAAGTGACTCAGCAGAAAGCCAGGGTCCTTACTTTGTAAACCTCCTCATCATCTGCCAGGGATTTAGCTCAGTGGCATAAGCGCCTGCCTTGCAAGCGTGAGGTCATGAGTTCGATCCCTGGTACCAAAAAAAAAAAAGTAAACCTCCTCATCCTATGCAAGAGGAGCTTGGAGGTGGTGTGACTGTTACACGTGCCCTGAGTAGGGAGCATTGGCCTACTTACAATATAAGAGAAGAAAAGAGGCTTGTTCTGTTCCCCCAACTTGCTCTTGCTGCTTTTGTTGTCTTCTGCCACCTTGAACTGTTTCCTCTGTGCCATGTCACTTTACCTTGGAGCCAGATGATTATGAACTGAAACCTCCACAAACTGTGAGCTAAATGAGCCTTTCCTTCTTTAATTATTTTTTCACAGTAAGAAGAGGAAAGTAACTAAGACAATTGACATTCATGTAGAGTTTACTAGTACCTCACTCTCTCACGTCTTTGCTCTTCACAAACCTCACTAGAAACTTGAGACATGAAAATGCTTGAAAACTTTTCCAAGTTGCTGCAATCGAACATATGGATAAGCAAGGACTAAAATGTGTTTTATGCTCTTATCCATTCTACTTGTCTGTGACATAATCTTTCCTTTCAAAAATATAAACATATTGGAAACTTGTAGTTGTTAATGCTACACTTATTTGTAGGTTGTTTATGTTTATGCTATTACTATTTGTCATCTAAATATATTATGTTGATTTATTTTTACAGTGGGTTAATATGATTTGCATTTTGGAGAAAATGCATCATTTATTTATATGGATAGAAAGCGATGTGGTTATTTGTTCAGTTTTTTTGGATTCAAGATGGGCTAATATAAAATAACATGTCTAGAATATTCTTTTTTTTTGTCAGTGTCTTATATAGCATCATCATCAGTGGTTAAAAAAAATGATTGTTTTTAGAAAAAATTTTCAATAAATTACAATGAAATTTTCTTTGGCATGAGATTCATATATTGTAGGTATAGTTATTTATGACAATGATTTGGCTTTAGTGAAGAAAAATTAATTTATAATAGTGAAGATTGAGTTATCATAATAGATTATTCTCAAAGAATTTGACTTTGTATTAATGCCAACATTCAGATATTGATAACCAAACAGCATTGTGCAATTCAATTATTTTCTACTCTGCATAAATAACATTTCTTCCAATTCAACACAGTTTCCAAATGCAAAAGTGAAGACTCATTCTGCTAAGTAAAGACAGTTCTATCTTCTGAGTGAATTCTGTTGCAATTCTAATACTAGATAATGGAGTTTGACAAACTACTTAAAAATTCAAATTTAAATGTAAAACGAATTAGATTGTTTACCCAAAACAAAAGTTAAAAGGACCTATTTGTACTCCTTCCTATGTGGGTTCTATAGCTCTTCTGGGGTTTTGGAAAGATGTTCTCAAGGAAAATATCAGTACCACTAACATGAAAATTTTAATGTCTAAGTAAATTTAAAGTATTATGCTTTTTGAAATGTTCATAGAGTATCTCTTTATACCACTAGTTAATATTGTTTAAAATATATGGATATTAAATTTCAGTTTAGATTATCAATGATTTCAAGAGATCTTTCAGACAGTTTTCAAATTAAAGAGGTGAAGAAAAAATATGTAAATATATAAAACCTCTTACAATATTATATGTTAGTTATATGCTTGTTTCATGATGGAGATCTTTGATGTTATTTATCTTATACAAGACATCATGTTATTTAACATAATATTATTTATGTTCTAGTGGATAATACTTTCAGAATATATTCAAATTCTACACAACAGGAAATTATTATTTATATTACAGATATTGGTTAGAAGTCTGAAAAAAATGAACAGAGGTAACAAGGTTTAAACATTATGTTCACCTTTTCTTTTAAAACAATTTAAGCTTAAAATACTTTGCTATTAGCATTCCTTGGTTGTTGAAAGAAACAAGCCCACAGTCCAAATAAAATCAATGATTAATTTTATATACATTTATTAAAACAGACATCATTTTATGATTCAGATTTTAAAGTCTCTATTCACTTGAAATTCTACTCTATTTGTAATGTTACATAAAAAATTATTTTTCTTCTTTTAACTTTCTAAGAGATATTATATTACTTAAAATTTCAAATCATAGTTTCAAAGCTAAAATAATTAGATGCTGATCTTTGTTATGTTGGTTTGTGCTGAGTATGTATTCCAGTTACCAATTACTTCATGACAGATGAAACCAGATTAAGTAGCATAAAGGAACAAGTATTTGATTATGATTCATAAATTATGTAGGTCAGGAATGCAGAATGGCACCAGGAATGGCTAGTTTTCTCTGATTCATGAGATATGGAGACTTAACAGGACAGCCTTCTATGACCTTCTATGATGCCCAGAATCATCTATAATGTTTTATACATGCATAGCTGGCAAAATCAGGTAAGGAGTACTTAAAGGCCAACTCTAACCAGGGTTGGAGGCTAAAGCTTTGACTCTGGTTTCACGACAAGGACTACTTGTGGCCTGAACTGCTGGGACCCATGGTCAAATAGGGTAATAAGTTTTCTTATGTGGATGAGCAAGGCTGCATTCTATTGTGTAAAATTCATATGCTGAAATAGTTAATCTGAAGATTATGGCCTTTAGAGATGGGGCCTTTAGAGGTTCATTAGGTCACAAACACTGAACCCTCAGGAATGGATTTGTGCTCTTACAAAAGAGGCACAAGAGAACTCTTGGATACCTCCTACCATGGCAAATCACAGCCCAGTGAATGAACTGTGAAGCATGAAGCAGGCCCTCATGAAATGGTGAATCTCTCTGTTCCTCCATTACAGGCTTTCCAACCTCCTTTCTAACCTGTAGAACAGCAACAAATAACCTACATTTGTGACAGATCCAGAATGAGTTAAGGCTTTGAGATGGTGTTTCAGATAAGTAAGGCAGAATCTCAGGAATTTTAAGATGCAGTCTCAGAAGTCATAAAACCATCTTCCTCTCTAGATGTACATACAGATATGGATACTGATATCTAGATATCCCTATAGTATATGCAGTCATACATACATATAATATGTATATGAAGTCATGTTGCCCAAATTTAAGGAAAAATAATACATTCCCATCTCTTGATGGAAAATAGAAAAAAATTGGTGGCATATTTTGAAACCACAAATGTTTGCCTTTTTTCCATAAACTCTTTTTACTTCTTCTACATGCAAAGTACCTTTGCTCCTTCTCAAGATCTCCAAAACATTTTTCTCATTACAAGATCAACAAATTGAGGCTCAGGGTCCAGAATCTCCATCTAGATCAAGTCCTAAAACACATGAGGCTTCTCAAATATGATTACTCATAATTCCTGGAAGAGAGAAGATGTGCTCCTATAAATTAAGTGGCATTTTCCTGGTTCCGTCTTGGCAAAGCAGTGGAAGGGGAATTCCCTGACAGTACACAGGAATTTCCATTACCTTCTACTACAACTTCTGAAAAAGAAATCTAACAATGATTTAGAATAATCGAATCTGAGGATAATAGAAAAAAACCCTTGATTTAGAAAAAGGCATATGATATAGTTCATATAGCTTGGCATTAATCAGGAACAAAATGGAAAACTTATAAAATTTTTAGAATTGTTAACTGTATACTATCTGTCTTCCTATCTATTGATTTGCCTATGTAAACTTATATTCCACAGATCAGAGACTGATTCGTTTTTACCTTAGAAACATTAATGGCATTCAAATGCATTAGGACTTATGCAAATAAGACTTTTCTGGAAGTGAATTGCTTAAATGAAATTACAGTAAATCATGTATTTATTAAAAGATCTAAGGAAACAAAATTAATTATTTATCGAGTGACTAATTCAGCTGCAATTTAGCTGTAAACTAACTTTTGTTTTCATAGCTTAGATTTTGTTATAGCACAACGCTCTGTATAGATGAATGACAGATATGCAAGTAGGTAGACAGATGAATATATTTAGGAGTACATTTCAAATTAAAGTCTATACCGTGCACAAGATTTTAGTATTATAATTATTTTAACTAATTTATCTGACTGGTAATTACAGTTGTAAAATTATTGTGATGCAGTAGAAATATTCAAGTTAATAAGTTTCAAGCATTGTGCTTAATGAAGTCTTTTGTAATATATGCCTCACCAAACAACAGACCTACTAAAATACCCTGTTTGTAGCTTATGAAGGTGAAAACTTATACTCAAACACATTGAAAGTTTTCAAGACAGTCTAAAGGTGAAAACATGCTCCTAATGAGCAATATTTTCATACCATGGTTCAAAAAATGGATATCAACAAATATTATCATCCCCTACGCCACTGTCTAGACCACAGGAAACCTGGTCAACAGCATATGGAACATCACAAGGTTCAGACTCAGAAGTTTCCATACAGCCGTGGCCAGCACCAAGACACAGTGAGTCACGGCCACGCCAGCGACCCTGATGGACTCACCCTTAGCGTCAGGCCAAAGTAAGATCTAACAGCTTTAAGGAATGATTTATCTTTGGCTCAGTAGAATTTCTGAATGTAGTAGAATCCAGAAAATTGTGCCAAGACACAAAAAAGTGTAAAAATTAGAAACAAACAGCTACTCTTTTACTCTATCCCTTTAGGGCAATCATTAAATAGTGGTGTTCCGTAATTTACACAGTTAAGGACCAGATAATTTTGCTTCATCTGATTTAAATGATCCAAATTGAATATATATATATATATATATATATATATATATATATATATTACACTGATGACTTACCTTTTGAAATAACATTAATGCTCTCTGCTAGTACTAGCTCAAGAATATTATTATTTACTCATTCTATACTCAATGTCTTTGTAAGCACAAATATTATATTTAAATATCTTTTTATCATACTCATATTACAATTTTGAGATAAAAATTGGCAAAGTTGTTTCTTTCCCAGTACATGAAAATCATCTCAAAAATGTATAAAGCCTTTTATTTTACCCAGTGGTTGACAAATTAATATCAAAAGATAATAAATACATTGGATAGGAAATATTATAAAATAGTATTATTATAGTAGTATTGGATAGTTGTGTTGTGAAACAATGCGTAGTGTTGCATGTCCCATTCTACTACCACTGATATAAGTGAAATGATTTTCATTGACTAATATTCATGTAATTTACTGACATGTACTGAAATGTATTTACTTATAAACTTTAAATTCTGAAAACTGTATTAGTGATTTCATTTCATGATATTCATTGGTAAGGTGAGTAGCAAATAAAAAATTTTAATGTATTAAAGCAATGTAGTCTTCTGTCCAGTTTGTTTCAGAACTACTGAAACAAGCTGACAAATACCTTCATGAAGCTTTATTTTAGAATCTAAACTTATCAAATTTAGATATTTTGGGAGAAACACTGAAAACATCTGTAAATATTTCAAGTAGAATTATGTCTTAGCCTTGCAAGAAATAACATCATTACATTTTTATTTACATCCAGTCTATTCCAGGAAGACAGATGGAAAGATCAGTAAGAAAGACCATATACGACAAAGGAAAGTATGATATCCACAGTTCTGTCCAGAAAGCAGCACACTTCCTTGCAACCCTCATTTTTAAAGAAGTTTAAAAATGGTAGTGATGAGACAGAAGGCCTAAAACTTTAAAAAATATGAAGACAAATGTGACTGCACAGCAAGTGAGCAAAATGCAGTATGATTTTAAATGACTCCTTTCCTTCACTTTAGAAAGAAAGTAAAATAAATCTTTGTCTTTGGTTTTGGCTCTCTATTAAGGACACGACATTTATATGAATCCAAAAAGATCTATAAAGCTTTCAACACTGTAGTTTGAACTCAGAACTTTTCACAAGGCATCTTCCATTTGTCACCAAAAGGAGTTGGCTAAATTATATATGCAAATGGAAAACAGGAGTTAGTGACACACAAAAGAATGGTACTCAGAAAGCTGAATATGAATTATTAGGTCAGCACAGGCAAGCCAGATAGTAGGTGATATTATTAAATTCAGAGAAGCCTAAAGCATAAGGACAATTCAGTATATAAGACATTTTGAATCCACATAAGAATGTGTGCTTGATGCATTATGACAGTGTGTGGAGTTTTGCCCGGAGGACTATAGTGAAGGGCAATGTTCAAATGAATGGTTTATAGTAACACGAATTATTCTCCTATAACGGCTGCAAAGAAACTGTGGCTTTGCTTTGCCCAACCTTCATTCATGGTGCATTCTATTTCCCTGTAATATGTACTCCAATAATTGAAGGCGGTGGTGGAATGTATTGCTTGCCTTAGTCAACATTCTCTTCAGATAATCATAAGTTTTAGATTTTCTTTTTAAAACCAGCTCTCATTTTGGATAGTAGATGTATAGGGCCATTAAAAATTAGAAAAGACAACTACTTTAATTCATTGCTGTGAGTCATTTTGTGTGCTTGAAGCCTCAGCAAGTTGATTTCTGCACAGCTACCGCTTTGCGGGCTAAACTGGGAACATAAAATTGCACATCTTCAAACAGCATCATGACATCCATGATTTTATAATAGTTTGGCTAAAATTGATGCTTAATGTGCAGCACAAAATTACTTCATATAATGAAGGCATATTAATATGTTCAGGTCAACCAATCTAGTGACATTCGGACATTATTTGTTGTGGCATTAACAACTGAATTCCAGACAATATTCCACTGATTTCATGAAATTTATGGTTAAAACAATCTCTAAAACATCAAAACATGTATTGAAACTACTCAGAAAATCAACTAAATTTATTAGTATGCATAAATCCTATGTGTGGAATATTATAGTTAGCCAGTAATAGCAGTAGAATTAATTGTAATTTAAATTTAAAAAATTTCAGCACCCAGTTAATGTGTATTAAGTTCACTGATAATGCAATGTCTTCGTGAACTTATTTAATATTAATTTATATAAAATGAGTCTTTTGCAATAGCATTTATAATTAGATTATAAATTTAGGAATGTAACGTATGTGTGAAACACTTGTATGTGGTAAAGCTTAGTGTGTTGTAAGGCATATTTGACATGTTGCTCTTACAAAAGACCAAAAAGCAAAATATACGGGCTGTTAACGTGAGTGACGTGTGTTTATAGAACACGCTGTGGTAATGTGTGAAGTCCATGAAGCTTAGGTGTGGTAACTGAGGTAAAGACTTCTTTTTGCAGAGTGCTATCCGTATTTTCATTGTAGTTCATATAGGAATTTATTTCTGTTATTCTTTTTTAGACTTTGTGCACTCCAAAACCTGTCGATGTTGAAAGATGTGTGCCTTTTTATAAACAATAATTATTAAAATGCAAAAATGTCCCAATATATTAAAAGTTGTAATGAAATTACAACTCTATTTATTGCACTGACATAAAGATTTTGGTTATAATTCACATGCTGCAAAATAAAATGTTAATAAGAAGGAATAAAGCTTTACTTTTTCAGTTTAGAGTGTTTTAATAAAAATTTATTAACATTTTTCTCATTTTTCTACAATTCATTATATCTCAAATCAATTTGTGACTAAATATCTGGTTAAATATTGCTATTTTTCTGTGATTAGTTTTCACTGTGCTTCACTGCCCTGGGTCTCCTGCCATTTCCTAGTGATATCAGAATCACTTCACTCAGGAGATTTCTACAGTTCATGCAGCCATCTGACAAGGCGTGTGCAATGACATGTGAGAGAAAGATGTTCTGCTTGACCCTATGATATGACAGATCTGGTGTTCCAGATAGTGAATACACCATGTATTCTTGAATGAATATGATGCTTGTCATAATTATGCCTGACAGAAAATGAGTTGAGATATACCAGTCAATTTTCTAAAAATCATGAGCAAGTGATTCCTTTGATTTTCCTGTCATTTTAAATCCAGCTTCTCTTTTTCAGATATTTCTCAATTTTCCAGGTCCCACTAATATAACCTTTTTCCCCAGACACCTGAGCCTGAAAACTTGCCTATAATTTGTTGGTTAAATCCTGGAAAATGGCCTGGAAGACCAGAAATAGTAATAAAGGCGAGGAGATGAAGACAACATGACTGTATTTTAGTGAGCTGTGAGGGATTAGGGCTTGACTCCACTGAGGGGCTGTGATTCCACTCGTTTGTTTTCCTTGTTTCCCAGTGGTCGAAGGCTGTCCTGCCTGGCATTTGTCTGAGGCAGACTTTAGCTGCAGTAGTTACTAAATTAGTTATTCATTTCACTAACTTGTCATGTATATCTGGATCCCATAATAATGACTCTTTTAAAACCTTTAAAAATACACAGAATATCTATTTATGTCCCCTCTTGAGCACCTTATATTGATAGCATGTCTTTCTCTCATTTTTTCTTTCCCATTTGCCAGAGATTAGCAATGTGAACAATCTTAAAAAACAAAACAAAACACCTAGCACTTTAATTTCTTTATTATTGTCCAGTGTTTCCCATTAATATCTTTCTAGTGTTCTTACTAGTTTGGGTTTACTTCATCTTGTACTCTGAGTTTATCATCTGTAGGGGATGCTTGCATTATTTTTTAATAATCTTTTTATAGAATTGTAAATTTCTTTTGTGCATAGCAACTACAGAGGTATAAGTATGCTTTCATAAGTTCAATTTGTTCTATAAATGCAGTATGAAACATGTCTATTAAGAGTCAATGTGAAATAAATTCAAATTTCCATCATAATTTCTCCTTTGGCTCATGTGTTATGACAATGATATTGCTTAATTTTCAAATAGTGCATGAGAGATTTTCCTAGTAAATTTATTTATTTGTAATTTAAACCCATTATGCTTAAATACTATATATCAGTAAAATGCTTGGTATGATTTCAATGTTTTACAACTTATTGAAAATTATTTTATGTCTCAGAATAAAATCTACCTTTATAAATCCAGAATGTGCACTTGTAGAGAACACATATCCTTTCATTGTTGATTCAGATGTCTTTTAAACATCAAGTCCAGATGATCAGCGAGAAGAAGGTTAATTTAACTCTGCATGACTTGGGTAATGTTTCAATGAGTTCATTCATGTTTGACAGTAGCCTAACAACTCTCAATGCCCTGATGAAACTAAGACTCTTTACTAGCCAGTTTGTCATTATATGATAGAAAGGTTTGTCATGGAACTAACAGACATTTATGATCCCTATGTTTTCTTCAGTGACCTCTTACACTTACAAAATTTTCTCTGATACACAGTTGGGTATTAAATGCATCCAGGAGAAATTTTATTTTTTAATTCTAGAATTATCAAATAGTTCTTTGCTATCATTTACATTTTTTCATTTGGAACATCTATTATGACACATAACCACTTTCCAGGATAAAGAACAGTATCAGAATAAATTACAAAATGAACTGTGAGATAAAAGAAAAAAATGCCTATTTCACAGAGGTGACTATGTAATACTTGTGAATATTTTGCCATTCATTGGGCTATGAGAACTTCAGGATTATTTGGTTGTATTATTAAAATGTTATGGAAATGCTATGGTACTGTAGTAACTAGGTAACATAATTCACCAACATAACTATTGTTATATTTTGGCAAGTATCCATGCTATGCACTTATCCTCAATTATCTAACTCCCAAAGAATCTTAATTAAAAACAAACTTCAGAGAATGTTCCTTAGATGCATTTCATACCATCATGAAGTATCGAAATAGTTTCACATTAAGCATTAAGAAAAACTAGAGAAGTATACCCCTGAAAGATATAGATGAGTTAATTCTCCAATACCTCTTCTCCTTTCCCTCCCTCTCCTCCGTTAACCTCTGTATCTTTAAAAGTCTATATTCTATTCTTTCTTCTTTTCTTTCTTCTTTTCTTTCTTTCTTTCTTTCTTTCTTTCTCTTTCTTTCTTTCTTTCTTTCTTTTTTCTGCTTTCTTGCTTTCTTTCATTATCTTCCTTCCTTCCTTCCTTCCTTCCTTGTTTCCTTCCTTCCTTTCTCTCTCCCTCTCTCCCTTCATTTCTGCCTACCTGCCTGCTTGTCTTTCTTCCTTTCTGTTCTTTTTTTTTGTTCTATATTTCTCACATAAGAAAAAATGAGAGAAAGCAAGAGATTTTCAGAGACTGGTTTATTTTGCTTAACATGATATTATTCAATGCCATTTTCCTGAAAATGATAGAGCTTCATTCTTCATGGCTGAATAACACTCTATTGCCTATACATACCACATTGGACTTAGCAGTTTATCTCTTAATGGGCATCTCGTCTGTTTCAATGTAATTTCTTCTCTGTAATCCTCTCAGGAATATATCAAGGAATAGTCGAGTTGGATCAAATGGAATATATATGTTTCATTTTTTTGAGAAGTCTCCATATCTTTTCCATAGAGGATGTGCAGTTATATTAAAAGCACTGTTAGGACAGCCTACGCCAACCTACAGTAGCAAATGACTTCCACATCTTAGCTACTTATCTGCTCTCCTATCCTTTTTCTTTGTTGCTGTGTTTTTTAACATCATACTGCAAAGAAATTTTCCTTTATGGTTTGATTTAGCATTTGAGGTTAATTTACTTCAGAAAAAGAGAACTTTCTTAGAGAAGAGTTATTCTACTGAATTTACCTATTTTTAATTAGCCATGCCAGCCTATGCATGTACTTAACTTGAAAGACACCTTAATTCTATTTGTCTCTTGACTGAAAAGTGAAATGGAGCAAAAATTTGAGCTGATTTACATGAAAAAATATTCATTTGTATACATGTATACATCTATGTGCATGCACATGTGTCTGACTTATGTATTTAATACATAAACCATTGTTATATTTATTATAAAAATGCAAAGCTAGTAACATGACTGATAACACCACTGCTAAATGTTTATAACTATTTTTAACTAACATTGTCCAAAATACCTTTAATTATGTAATTTTATACAAAGTAAAATTTAAAAATAAAATCATGCAAATATTGAGGAGACTAGTATTTTGTGAACAATTGATCTGAATGTATGGGAATACAAGACAATCAAAATTTTAAAACTGCAAAAAATAATTCATGTTTATTAATTAGTAAATTGAAAAGGATAGGAAGAATTTAAAATACTAGTAAATGCATTTTTGTCATTGTTTTTGCATTGATAGTTTCTTCATAAGCTGAAAAGTTGGGATTTGATTTATCTACATGTTGCTTTTATATAGCTTCAAATTTTTTCATATACTTCCCTTCAGAATCTATGAATAGTTACCTCCCCAAGATACACTGAGAGGTGGGAATTTCCTTACAGTCTTTCTAAAAATATAGTTACATTTCTTTGTAGTTTACTAAAACTTATGCTGGCATTCAAATTGTAGGATTTAGAGACAAGCAGAGACATTTAGTTATATATGAATGGTAGACATTACAGTCCACTCTTGCTTCCATCAGCTTTTTTTTTTAAATTTTATTTAAAGAGAAAAAAAAAAAACAACCAGACAAAACAGAAAAATGGTAGCCACAAGGTAGAATTCCAAAGGGGAAAAAAAAATAAAAGAACCAAAAACAAACAGACAAAAAAACCCAAAACAACAACAACAACCAACAAAAACCAAAAAAAACTAAGAAATCCCCACTTGGCATGTTACATACTCTCACCACTGGAAATAGTTGTTCAAGTTACAAAGTTAAAGCATACAAAGTAGGCATTCAAACAATGAGACTGTTAACAGTTCTGTTCAACCATCTAACAAAAACAGTAATATGGTCATTCATCTTACACTTAAACATATGTGCAATTATATCCCTTAGAGCACTTTCTTTTCATCTTGTTTTTACAGTAGCAATTACACATTTTGGGTTTTATTACTCCTACATTTCTTATTACTTTTTACACTAGAGAAACAATGTGATATTTATAAATATGATTTTTATTTATTTCACTAATTAGGTTTCATCAGCTCTTATTTAAGTTTTTTTTTTTCACACTATTCATCCAAACCTTAGGTCTCCAACATTAGTACTCTGAAATCATCAAGAAGAAATATTTGTCTGTGGTTTATAGCCAAGGATACAGCAAATTTTCATTTACAGAGATTGAGAAATACATTGATGAACTTGAATTAATTCCAAATTTTTTCCTAACTCTATTTTCAGAGATTGAGTTATAAATCCTACATTTTTTTTAGCAGACGTAAAAGGAAAGTTCGGGGTAATGGTAATTAATGAAAATATTGTATTCATCACAAAATGAAGACATTTCTATGCTGTTGATTTATTACTGTGATGTTAGCATTCTATTTCATCCCACGTAAAACAGAAGAAAGGCATGTCATATAAAGTGGGTAGTCATTTTAAACATGTTATAAACCATATGCCTAGTGTATTTAAGTATATATAAGCATGTTGCTAATATTTACCATTCAGCGTTCACAGCAGTCCCATTAATTATGTCACAAACTTTGCTTTACTTCAGAAGAAACTGAAATCCAAATAAGTGAAAGTAGAATTTTTGTTACATAACAAGGAATGAAGGGAATGAGATTTTTAACACAAAACTATCTGTTCCCAGCATCCTTGCTTTTACCTATTTCATAGTAATGCTAGAGATTCTAAATCATGTAGTTTAAATCATGGTCTCTACATTTTACTTTTCGTGATCTTGTGATATAGGAATTTCTAAAGGCAACAAACAAATCTAAAAAAAATCTACAAGTGATTATTTTTTCCTAGCAGTGACATATAAAAGATAGACTTGCCTCTGTATGTCTGACTCATCTTCTTGGGACCTTCAGCAGTTGGGAAAAGCCAAGTATTCTGCTTGTCTATTGCAACATCTAGTCATTTAGGGGTAGTTTAGAATGCAGTCAGTGGTGGGGACTGCCGAGACTGCTGCTCACAGTCTCCAA